>JAQOWZ010000289.1:0-71245 GCA_035578165.1 Stenolophus ochropezus | reverse complement strand
ACGCGCTATCTCAGAGTTTTTTACAAAAATAAAGTCAGATTTTACAAATTTTTAATGAATACGTTGTGTAATGTAAGCTACATGGGCTGGATTCTAGAATACCTACCACACTTGAAATAGCAATTTTCTTGTTGCAATGTTTTCTTTTAGCTAAAATATGATGAAAAATTATAAAATTCGGGCGCGGAAGCAAATATTTATAAGATTTTTTACAAAAATAAAGTCAGATTTTACCTATTTTTGATGAATACGTTGCATATTGTAAGCTTCATTGGCTTGATTGTAGAATACCACTAGACTTGAAATAGCAATATTCTTGTTGCAATGTTTTCTTTTAGCTAAAATATAATGAAAAATAATAAAATTCGGGCGCGGATGCAAATATTTATATGATTTTTTACAAAAATATTTATATAATTTTTTATTAAAATAAAGTCAGATTTTACCTATTCATGAAATGGATATTTTTGTTAAAACATTCATAAACATGCTTTTGGACCTATACTATGGATAAAATATAATAAAAAATTATAAAATTCGGGCGCGGTAGCAAATATTTATATGATTTTTTACAAAAATAAAGTCAGATTTTACCTATTTTTGATGAATACGTTGTATATTGTAAGCTACATGGGCTGGATTCTAGAATACCAACTACAATTGAAATAGCAATTTTCTGGTTGCAATGTTTTCTTTTAGCTAAAATATGATGAAAAATCATAAAAGTCGGGCGCGGAAGCAAATATTTATATGATTTTTTACAAAAATAAAGTCAGATTTTACCTATTCATGAAATGGATATTTTTGTTAAAACATTCATAAACATGCTTTTGGACCTATACTATGGATAAAATATGATGAAAAATTATAAAATTCGGGCGCCGAAGCAAATATTTATATGATTTTTTACAAAAATAAAGTCAGATTTTACATATTTTTAATGAATACGTTGTATATTGTAAGCTACATGGGCTGGATTCTAGAATACCTACTACATTTGAAATATTAATTTTCTTGTTGCAATGTTTTCTTTTAGCTAAAATATGATAAAAAATGATAAAATTCGGGCGCGAAAGCAAATATTTATATGATTTTTTACAAAAATAAAGTCAGATTTTACATATTTTTGATGAATACGTTGTATATTGTAAGCTACATGGGCTGGATTCTAGAATACCAACCACAATTGAAATAGCAATTTTCTGGTTGCAATGTTTTCTTTTAGCTAAAATATGATGAAAAATCATAAAAGTCGGGCGCGGAAGCAAATATTTATATGATTTTTTACAAAAATAAAGTCAGATTTTACCTATTCATGAAATGGATATTTTTGTTAAAACATTCATAAACATGCTTTTGGACCTATACTATGGATAAAATATGATGAAAAATTATAAAATTCGGGCGCCGAAGCAAATATTTATATGATTTTTTACAAAAATAAAGTCAGATTTTACATATTTTTAATGAATACGTTGTATATTGTAAGCTACATGGGCTGGATTCTAGAATACCTACTACATTTGAAATATTAATTTTCTTGTTGCAATGTTTTCTTTTAGCTAAAATATGATGAAAAATGATAAAATTCGGGCGCGAAAGCAAATATTTATATGATTTTTTACAAAAAAAAAGTCAGATTTTACCTATTTTTGATGAATACGTTGTATATTGTAAGCTTCATTGGCTGGATTCTAGAATACCTACCCCACATGAAATAGCAATTTTCTTGTTGCAATGTTTTCTTTTACCTAAATTATGATGAAAAATCATAAAATTCGGGCGCGGAAGCAAATATTTACATGATTTTTTATAAAAATAAATTCAGATTTTACCTAATCTTGAAATGGATATTTTTGTTAAAACATTCATAAACATGCTTTTGGACCTATACTATAAATAAAATATGATAAAAAATTATAAAATTCGGCGCGAAAGCAAATATTTATATGATTTTTTATAAAAATAAAGTCAGATTTTACCTATTTTTCATGAACACGTTGAATATTGTAAGGTATATGGGCTGGATTCTAGAATACCTACCACAATTGAAATAGCAATTTTCTTGTAGCAATGTTTTCTTTTAGCTAAAACATGATGAAAAATCATAAAATTCGGGCGTGGAAGCAAATATTTATATGATATTTTACAAAAATAAAGTCAGATTTTTCCTCCTTTTGAAATGGATATTTTTGTTAAAACATTCATAAACATGCTTTTGGACCTATACTATGGATAAAATATGATGAAAAATTATAAAATTCGGGCGTGGAAGCAAATATTTATATGATTTTTTACAAAAATAAAGTCAGGTTTTACCTATTTTTAATGAATACGTTGTATATTGTAAGCTACATGGGCTGGATTCTAGAATACCTACCACACTTGAAATAGCAATTTTTTTGTTGCAATGTTTTCTTTTGGCTAAAATATGACGAAAAATTATAAAATTCGGTCGCGGAAGCATATATTTATATGATTTTTTACAAAAATAAAGTCAGATTTTACCTACTCATGAAATGGATATTTTTGTTAAAACATTCATAAACATGCTTTTGGACCTATACAATGGATAAAATATAATAAAAAATTATAAAATTCGGGCGCGGTAGCAAATATTTATATGATTTTTTACAAAAATAAAGTCAGATTTTACCTATTTTTGATGAATACGTTGCATATTTTAAGCTTCATTAACTGGATTCTAGAATACCACCACACTTGAAATAGCAATTTTCTTGTTGCAATGTTTTCTTTTAGCTAAAACATGATGAAAAATTTTAAAATTCGGGAGCGGAAGCAAATAATTATATGAATTTCTACAAAAATAAAGTCAGATTTTACCTATTTTTGAAATGGATATTTTTCTTAAAACATTCATAAACATGCTTTTGGAACTATACTATGGATAAAATATAATGTAAAATTATTAAATTCGGGTGCGGAAGCAAATATTTATATAATTTTTTACAAAAATTAAGTCAGATTTGACCTATTTTTGATGAATACGTTGTATATTGTAAGCTTCATTGGCTGGATTCTAGAATACCTACCACACTTGAAATAGCAGTTTTCTTGATGCAATGTTTTCTTTTACCTAAATTATAATGAAAAATCATAAAATTCGGTCGCGGAAGCAAATATTTTTATGATTTTTTACAAAAATAAAGTCAGATTTTACCTATTTTTGATGAATACGTTGCATATTGTGAGCTTCATTGGCTGGATTCTAGAATACCACCACACTTGAAATAGCAATTTTCTTGTTGCAATGTTTTCTTTTAGCTAAAATATGATAAAAAATTGTAAAATTCGGGCGCGAAAGCAAATATTTATAAGATTTTTTACAAAAATAAAGTCAGATTTTACCTCTTTTTGAAATGGATATTTTAATTAAAACATTCATAAACATGCTTTTGGACCTAAACTATTGATGAAATATAATGAAAAATTATAAAAATCGTTCCCGGAAGCAAATATTTATATAATTTTTTTCAAAAATTAAGCCATATTTTACCTATTTTTGATGAATACGTTATGTATTGTAAGCTTCATTGGCTGGATTCTAGAATACCTACCCCACTTGAAATAGCAATTTTCTTGTTGCAATGTTTTCTTTTACCTAAATTATGATGAAAAATCATAAAATTCTGGCGCGGAAGCAAATATTTATATAATTTTTTATTAAAATAAAGTCAGATTTTACCTATTCATGAAATGGATATTTTTGTTAAAACATTCATAAACATGCTTTTGGACCTATACTATGGATAAAATATAATGAAATATTATAAAATTCGGGCGCGGTAGGAAATATTGATATGATTTTTTACGAAAATAAAGTCAGATTTTACCTATTTTTGATGAATACGTTGTATATTGTAAGCTACATGGGCTGGATTCTAGAATACCAAGCACAATTGAAATAGCAATTTTCTTGTTGCAATGTTTTCTTTTAGCTAAAATATGATGAAAAATCATAAAATTCGAGCGCGGAAGCAAATATTTATATGATTTTTTACAAAAATAAAGTCAGATTTTACCTATTCTTGAAGTGGATATTTTTGTTAAACATTCATAAACATGCTTTTGGACCTATACTATGGATAAAATATGATGAAAAATTATTAAATTCGGGTTAGGAAGCAAATATTTAAATGATTTTTTAATAAATAAAGTCAGATTTTACAAATTTTTAATGATACGTTGTGTATTGTAAGCTACATGGGCTGGATTCTAGAATACCTACCACACTTGAAATAGCAATTTTCTTGTTGCAATGTTTCCTTTTAGCTAAAATATGATGAAAAATTATAAAATTCGGGCGCGGAAGCAATTATTTATAAGATTTTTTACAAAAATAAAGTCAGATTTTACCTATTTTTGATGAATACGTTGCATATTGTAAGCTTCATTGGCTTGATTGTAGAATACCACCACACTTGAAATAGCAATATTCTTGTTGCAATGTTTTCTTTTAGCTAAAATATGATGAAAAATTATAAAATTCGGGCGCGGATGCAAATATTTATATGATTTTTTACAAAAATAAAGTCAGATTAAACCTATTTTTGAAATGGATGTTTTTGTTAAAACATCATAAACATGATTTTGGACCTATACTATGGATAAAATATAAAGAAAAATTAAAAAATTCGGGCGCGGAAGCAAATATTTATATAATTTTTTACAAAAATTAAGTCAGATTTTACCTATTTTTGATGAATACGTTGCATGTTATAAACTTCATTGGCTGCATTCTAGAATACCTACCACCCTTGAAATAGCAATTTTCTTGTTGCAATATTTTCTTTTACCAAAATTATGATGAAAAATCATAATATTCGGGCGCGGAAGCAAATATTTATATGATTTTTTACAAAAATAAGTCAGATTTTACCTATTTTTGATGAATACGTTGTATATTGTAAGCTTCATTAGCTGGATTCTAGAATACCTTCCACACTTGAAATAGCAATTTTCTTGTTGCAATGTTTTCTTTTACCTAAATTATGATAAAAAATCATAAAATTCGGTCGCGGAAGCAAATATTTTTATGATTTTTTACAAAATTAAAGTCAGATTTTACCTATTTTTGATGAATACGTTGCATATTGTAAGCTTCATTGGCTGGATTCTAGAATACCACCACACTTGAAATAGCAATTTTCTTGTTGCAATGATTTCTTTTAGCTAAAATATGATAAAAAATTATAAAATTCGGGCGCGGAAGCAAATATTTATAAGTTTTTTTACAAAAATAAAGTCAGATTTTACCTATTTTTGAAATGGATATTTTTGTTAAAACACTCATAAATATGCTTTTGGACCTATACTATGGATAAAATATAATGGAAAATTATAAAAATCGTTAGCGGAAGCAAATATTTATATAATTTTTTACAAAAATTATGTCAGATTTTACCTATTTTTGATGAATACGTTGCCTATTGTAAGCTTCATTGGCTGGATTCTAGAATACCACCACACTTGAAATAGCAATTTTCTTGTTGCAATGTTTTCTTTTAGCTAAAATATGATAAAAAATTATAAAATTCGGGCGCAAAAGCAAATATTTATAAGATTTTTTACAAAAATAAAGTCAGATTTTACATATTTTTGAAATGGATATTTTTGTTAAAACATTCATAAACATGCTTTTGGACCTAAACAATGGATAAAATATAATGAAAAATTATAAAAATCCTTCGCGGAAGCAAATATTTATATAATTTTTTTACAAAAATTAAGTCATATTTTACCTATTTTTGATGAATACGTTGTATATTGTAAGCTTCATTGACTGGATTCTAGAATACCTACCCCACTTGAAATAATAATTTTCTTGTTGGAATGTTTTCTTTTACCTAAATTATGATGAAAAATCATAAAATTCGGTAGCGGAAGCAAATATTTTTATGATTTTTTTACAAGAATATAGTCAGATTTTACCTATTTTTGATGAATACGTTGCATATTGTAAGCTTCATGGGCTGGATTCTAGAATACCACCACACTTGAAATAGCAATTTTCTTGTTGCAATGTTTTCTTTTAGCTAAAATATGATAAAAAATTATAAAATTCGGGCGCGAAAGCTAATATTTATAAGAGTTTTTACAAAAATAAAGTCAGATTTTAACTATTTTTGAAATGGATATTTCTGTTAAAACATTCATAAACATGCTTTTGGACCTAAACTATGGATAAAATATAATGAAAAATTATAAAAATCGTTCGCGGAAGCAAATATTTATATAATTTCTTACAAAAATTACGTCATATTTTACCTATTTTTGATGAATACATTGTATATTGTAAGCTTCATTGGCTGGATTCTAGAATACCTACCCCACTTGAAATAATAATTTTCTTGTTGCAATGTTTTCTTTTACCTAAATTATGATGAAAAATCATAAAATTCGGGCGCGGAAGCAAATATTTATATGATTTTTTACAAAAATAAAGTCAGGTTTTACCTATTTTTAATGAATACGTTGAATATTGTAAGGTATATGGGCTGGATTCTAGAATACCTTCCACAATTGAAATAGCAATTTTCTTGTAGCAATGTTTTCTTTTAGCTAAAATATGATGAAAAATCATAAAATTCGGGCGCGGAAGCAAATATTTATATGATATTTTACAAAAATAAAGTCAGATTTTACCTATTTTTGAAATGGATATTTTTGTTAAAACATTTATAAACATGCTTTTGGACCTATACTATGGATAAAATATGATGAAAAATTATAAAATTCGGGCGCGGAAGCAAATATTTATATGATTTTTTACAAAAATAAAGTCAGGTTTTACCTATTTTTAATGAATACGTTGTATATTGTAAGCTACATGGGCTAGATTCTATAATAACTACCACACTTGAAATAGCAATTTTCTTGTTGCAATGTTTTCTTTTGGCTAAAATATGATGAAAAATTATAAAACTCGGTTGCGGAAGCATATATTTATATGTTTTTTTTCAAAAATAAAGTCAGATTTTACCTATTTTTGATGAATACGTTGCATATTGTAAGCTTCAATGACTGGATTCTAGAATACCACCACACTTGAAATAGCTATTTTCTTGTTGCAATGTTTTCTTTTAGGTAAATTATGATGAAAAATTATAAAATTCGGGCGCGGAAGCAAATATTTATATGAATTTTTACAAAAATAATGTCAGATTTTACCTATTTTTGAAATAAATATTTTTGTTATAACATTCATAAACATGCTTTTGGACCTATATTATGGATAAAATATAATGTAAAATTATAAAATTCGGGCGCGGAAGCAAATATTTATATAATTTTTTACAAAAATTAAGTCAGATTTTACCTATTTTTGATGAATACGTTGTATATTGTAAGCTTCTTTGGCTGGATTCTAGAATACCTACCACACTTGAACTAGCAGTTTTCTTGTTGCAATGTTTTCTTTTACCTAAATTATGATGAAAAATCATAAAATTTGGTCGCGGAAGCAAATATTTTTATGATTTTTTACAAAAATAAAGTCAGATTTTACCTATTTTTGATGAATACGTTGCATATTGTAAGCTTCATTGGCTAGATTCTAGAATACCACCACACTTGAAATAGCAATTTTCTTGTTGCAATGTTTTATTTTAGCAAAAATATGATTAAAAATTATAAAATTCGGGCGCGAAAGCAAATATTTATAAGATTTTTTACAAAAATAAAGTCTGATTTTACCTCTTTTTGAAATTGATATTTTAGTTAAAACATTCATAAACATGCTTTTGGACCTAAACTATTGATAAAATATAATAAAAAATTATAAAAATCGTTCCCGGAAGCAAATATTTATATAATTTTTTACAAAAATTAAGCCATTTTTGACCTATTTTTGATGAATACGTTGTGTATTGTATGCTTCATTGGCTGGATTCTAGAATACCTACCCCACTTGAAATAGCAATTTTCTTGTTGCAATGTTTTCTTTTACCTAAATTATGATGAAAAATCATAAAATTCTGGAGCGGAAGCAAATATTTATATAATTTTTTATTAAAATATAGTCAGATTTTACCTACTCATGAAATGGATATTTTTGTTAAAACATTCATAAACATGCTTTTGGACCTATGCTATGGATAAAATATAATAAAAAATTATAAAATTCGGGCGCGGTAGCAAATATTTATATGATTTTTTACAAAAATAAAGTCAGATTTTACCTATTTTTGATGAATATATAGCAGCTTATGCCACTATATATTATTATTTATAAATAAATAATTTTATATGCAATAAATATAATTTATAAATGGATTTTGGCAGAAGGGTCTAAACTTGTTTGAGCTAGTTGTTGCTTGTTATTGAATAGTTACGATATGTTCTTTTTTATTGGTATAACAACCATCACAACAAATAAGTTTTTTCTTGTCGCAAGCCGACTTGAACCCTTCATCAAAACAAACCAAGCCGACTTGCTACAATTACCCCTCCCCAAAAAAATGCATATATTTCAAAATATGAATACATTAAATAACAATAATTTTTAAATTAATTAATGTACAAAATGTTGATATAAATATATAAAAGTAACATAAATTAACTCTATTAGATCCTTCCGTTGTCTTCACTACCTGTTCGCTGATAATTCTCGAAGTTCTGAAAATATAGCTGGTGCAGTTGCATAGTAATATATATGACTTTGTGTTTTTTGTAAAGTAAAAAGAACAAAAATAGTATTAGTAGGCTGGTTTTAACCTGTCAATGGAAATGTTTTCATACTTGCCATTTATGTCAATGGTAAAAAATTTTGGAAAACGTTTGATAACTTTATAAGGTCCATCATAATTTTGTTGTAGTGGTCTTTTAATAGCGTCATGTCTTATGAAGATATGTGAACAAGAGAATAAATTTGGATGGATAAATGTTTTAGTATTTTGGTTTTTTGGAGGCCTAGCTTTAAGATATTGAAAATGTCTTTTTAATTTTTTAAGGAAAAATGATAAGTCTACAGTAGAATCCGGTTTTGAGTCAAATTCTCCAGGAAGACGTAGACGTGTTCCATAGACTATCTCATCCGAACTACATTGAATGCTTTCTTTGAATGAGGTTCTAATACCTAATAAAACCAAAGGTAAATTTTCTACCCAATTATCAGGATAAGAACAGGCTTTCAATGAAGTTTTGAGTTGTCTGTGAAAACGTTCTATAATTCCATTTGACTCAGGATGATAAGATGTAGTTCTGATATGTTTAGTTCCCAAAACTGATAACAATTCTAGAAAAAAATGAGATCCAAATTGTGCACCACGATCGGTAGTAATTGATGACGGTACACCGAATCTTGCTACCCAATTTTCTATAAAAGATCTTGCTATTGTATCTACCTTGGTATTTTGAAGTGGAATTGCCTCTGGCCATCGGGTATATCTGTCAATGCAAGTCAATATGTGAGTATAGCCCGAGGACCAAGGCAAGGGGCCTACTATATCAAGGTGTACCATGTCAAAACGTTTTTGAGGTACAATAAAATTACCTATCTCTGCCTTAGAATGTCTAATAACTTTACAACATTGACATTTCAAACATGATCTAGTCCAATCTTTGATATCCACATTCATATTTTCCCAAACGAAACGAGAAGAAATTAATTTCTTTGTAGCATTAATCCCTGGATGTGAGAGGGAATGTAACTTATTAAAAATATCTTTTCTAAAAGGAAGTGGAATGTAAGGTCTTGCTGTTCCAGTAGTAACGTCACAAGTAAGAGTCAATTGATTGTCTGCCAACGGAATTTCTTTGAATGAGAGAGATGTGTTTTTGTTTTTAAAAAAATTAATAGTGTCACTATCTGACTTTTGAAATTTAGCAATTTCATTGTAATCAATGATATCTGAATGGTTTAACGTATTAATAGAAATTCGTGATAACGCATCTGCAACCGTATTCTCCGAACCAGGTATATGTCTAATGTCATTAGTAAATTGTAATATGTAGTCCAGGTGACGTACTTCACGAGGGGAGTAAGTGTCTGAATTTTTATGTAAAGAATATGTCAATGCTTTATGATCTGTCAGAATGAAAAATTCACGTCCTTCTACAAAATATCGAAATTTTTTAATTGCCAAATACACCGCTAAAAGTTCTCTCCCAAACGTACTATAACGACAAGCTGCAGGTTGGAAACATGTTGAATAAAAAGCTATTGGATGCCAAGAGTTATCATAAAATTGCTGCAGTACAGCTCCTACCCCAGTATCCGAAGCATCGACCATAATACTAGTTTCCACATTATTTCGTGGGACTGTCAATGTAGTAAAATTAATCAGAGCGTTTTTGACATTTGAAAAAGCTTGATATTGTAATTCTGTCAAAACAATTTCTTTCGTACTCTTCGAATGATTATCAATTAATTGAGTTAAAGGTTTTGATATAATAGAACAATGAGGAATAAATCTATGATAAAAATTGACCATCCCTAAAAATTCACGTAAAGCCTTTTGTGTTTTAGGAGGAGGAAAATTTTTAACAGCGTTAACTTTATCTTCTAAAGGTTCAATTTTGTTATTTGAAATACGATGGCCTAAAAATTCAATCTTATCACATCCAAATTTGCATTTGTTAATATTTACTAATACTCCATAATCTTCTAAACGTTTAAAAATAATACTTAAATGTTTTTTATGGGATTCTACATTATTACTTGCAATTAATATATCATCAATATAAGCAAAACAGAAATCTAAACCTTTAATTACCTCATTAATAAATCTTTGAAAAGTTTGCGCACTGTTTCGTAAACCAAAAGGCATAACAACATATTCGAATAGTCCGAAAGGAGTTGTAATAGCAGTTTTAGCAATTGAGTCTGGTTCCATAGGTATTTGATGATATGCCTTAACAAGGTCAATTTTAGAAAATATTTCACAATTTTGTAAATTATTTATAAAATCTTGGATATGCGGAAGAGGGTACCTGTCAGGAACAGTAATGTTGTTAAGAGCTCTAAAATCACCACAAGGACGCCATTCACCTGGTTCCTTTTTCGGAACCATATGAAGGGGTGAAGACCAATTACTATTAGATGCCCGAATAATACCCATCTTCAGCATTTTATTAAATTCAGTTTGAGCTGCATTTAACCGATCTGGAGCCAATCTCCTTGGTTTAGCAAAAATTGGTAAACCATTTGTTATAATCGAATGCTTTACGTTATGTTTAATTTTACGATGAATATTGAATTCACTAGTTAAAGATGGAAATTTAGATAAAATTTGTTTAAAAGGACAAAAATTAACATTATTCGAAAATATATTATTTATTTGACTATTAAAAAATGATAAATTTGCATCTATTAAACGTTTGTGTCTTTGATCAACCAATAAATTATAGTAACTTAAAAAATCTGCCCCCAAAATAGAATACTGAACATTAGCAATTATAAAATTCCAACTAAAAATTTTATTAAGATTAATGTCTATATTAATTTTGATAGAACCAAATGTTGCAATTTGAGTGTTATTAACTGCTTGCAAAAGAAAAGGTTGTTTAATATATTGTTGTGTAGGATTTGGTGTAATGATACTAACCTCTGCACCAGTGTCAACAAGAAATCGATGACCAGAGAACCTGTCTTCAACGAACAGTAAGTGAGGAGAAAAGGAAGGTCTATTTCTGGAAAGAAGAGGCAAACTATTAATAACTTCAAAATTTTGATTCTCAAAATTTTGACAAACGGTATGCGATCTAGAGGTAGAAGTCCAATTGCAAGGAGGTACACACTTCTTGGCTTTCGTCCCGTAGTGGAAATGATACCAACAGGAATCAGAAGAAATATCTCCATTTGATGCAGTAGAAATATTCTTCTTTGGAGACAAGTTTGTGAGTAAACGTTTTATTTCCAACATCTCTTGTTTTAAATTTCGTATTTCGTCAGATCTCACATTGTCAGTGAATAAATGACATGACGATAAATTTAATATTTTATCAGCCATTTCCGCTTTTTCTTCCAAACTGCTTGATTGTGCAGTAACAAGTGAAGTTCGAATATTAAGTGGCAATTTTTGTAAAAATAATTCTTCTAACAGAGTAGGATCCATAACTTTATTTCCTAATAATTGCTTAATATATCTTAGCAATTGGGTGGGTTTTCTTCCTCCTAATTCAAGTTTCGAAAATAATATATTAAATCTTTCTTCTTCAGAAATTGTAAATCGTTTAATAATTTCACATTTAACTGTAGTATACGGGTTTTGCGACGGACGATTAATTATCAAGTCTCGAATTTCTATTGCTTGTTCCGGTTTCAAATTATTAATTAATTTAAGATATTTACTTATTTCTGATGTTATTCTGTGACTGTCAAACTCTGCTTCCACTTGCACAAACCAAAGTTCAGGATCATCGGGGTAGAAATCGGGTAACTTGAACGAGGAAGAAACAGCAGCAACTAATGGTGGTGCAGGAATAGAAACTTCATCTTGACCAAAATTCTCCATAGGCACAAACACAAATTCTCACACTTAGGGGTCACCAATTTATAGCAGCTTATGCCACTATATATTATTATTTATAAATAAATAATTTTATATGTAATAAATATAATTTATAAATGGATTTTGGCAGAAGGGTCTAAACTTGTTTGAGCTAGTTGTTGCTTGTTATTGAATAGTTACGATATGTTCTTTTTTATTGGTATAACAACCTTCACAACAAATAAGTTTTTTCTTGTCGCAAGCCGACTTGAACCCTTCATCAAAACAAACCAAGCCGACTTGCTACAAATACGTTGTATATTGTAAGCTACATGGGCTGGATTCTAGAATACCAACCACAATTGAAATAGCAATTTTCTTGTAGCAATGTTTTCTTTTAGCTAAAATATAATGAAAAATCATAAAAGTCGGGCGCGGAAGCAAATATTTATATGATTTTTTACAAAAATAAAGTCAGATTTTACCTATTCATGAAATGGATATTTTTGTTAAAACATTCATAAACATGCTTTTGGACCTATACTATGGATAAAATATGATGAAAAATTATAAAATTCGGGCGCCGAACCAAATATTTATATGATTTATTACAAAAATAAAGTCAGATTTTACATATTTTTAATGAATACGTTGTATATTGTAAGCTACATGGGCTGGATTCTAGAATACCTACTACATTTGAAATATCAATTTTCTTGTTGCAATGTTTTCTTTTAGCTAAAATATGATGAAAAATTATAAAATTCGGGCGCGGAATCAAATATTTATATGATTTTTTACAAAAATAATTTCAGATTTTACCTATTTTTGATGAATACGTTGTATATTGTAAGCTACATGGGCTGGATTCTAGAATACCTACCACAATTGAAATAGCAATTTTCTTGTAGCAATGTTTTCTCTTAGCTAAAATATGACGAAAAATCATAAAATTCGGGCGCGGAAGCAAATATTTATATGATTTTTTACAAAAATAAAGTCAGATTTTACCTATTTTTGAAATGGATATTTTTGTTAAAACATTCATAAACATGCTTTTGGACCTATACTATGGATAAAATATAATGGAAAATTAGGAAATTCGGGCGCGGAAGCAAATATTTATATGATTTTTTACAAAAATAAAGTCAGATTTTACAAATTTTTAATGAATACTTTGTGTATTGTAAGCTTCATTGGCTGGATTCTAGAATACCACCACACTTGAAATAGCAATTTTCTTGTTGCAATGTTTTCTTTTAGCTAAAATATGATGAAAAATTATAAAATTCGGGCGCGGAAGCAAATATTTATAAGATTTTTTACAAAAATAAAGTCAGATTTGACCTATTTTTGAAATGGATATTTTTGTTAAAACATTCATAAACATGCTTTTGGACCTATACTATGGATAAAATATAATGGAAAATTATAAAATTCGGGCGCGGAAGCAAATATTTATATAATTTTTTACAAAAATTAAGTCAGATTTGACCTATTTTTGATGAATACGTTGTATATAGTAAGCTTCATTGGCTGGATTCTAAAATACCTACCACACTTGAAGTAGCAATTTTCTTGTTGCAATGTTTTCTTTTACCTAAATTATGATAAAAAATCATAAAATTCGGTCGCGGAAGCAAATATTTATATAATTTTTTATTAAAATATAGTCAGATTTTACCTACTCATGAAATGGATATTTTTGTTAAAACATTCATAAACATGCTTTTGGACCTATACAATGGATAAAATATAATAAAAAATTATAAAATTCGGGCGCGGTAGCAAATATTTATATGATTTTTTACAAAAATAAAGTCAGATTTTACCTATTTTTGATGAATACGTTGTATATTGTAAGCTACATGGGCTGGATTCTAGAATACCAACCACAATTGAAATAGCAATTTTCTTGTAGCAATGTTTTCTTTTAGCTAAAATATGATGAAAAATCATAAAAGTCGGGCGCGGAAGCAAATATTTATATGATTTTTTACAAAAATAAAGTCAGATTTTACCTATTCATGAAATTGATATTTTTGTTAAAACATTCATAAACATGCTTTTGGACCTATACTATGGATAAAATATGATGAAAAATTATAAAATTCGGGCGCCGAAGCAAATATTTATATGATTTTTTACAAAAATAAAGTCAGATTTTACATATTTTTAATGAATACGTTGTATATTGTAAGCTACATGGGCTGGATTCTAGAATACCTACTACATTTGAAATATCAATTTTCTTGTTGCAATGTTTTCTTTTAGCTAAAATATGATGAAAAATTATAAAATTCGGGCGCGGAATCAAATATTTATATGATTTTTTACAAAAATAATTTCAGATTTTACCTATTTTTGATGAATACGTTGTATATTGTAAGCTACATGGGCTGGATTCTAGAATACCTACCACAATTGAAATAGCAATTTTCTTGTAGCAAGGTTTTCTCTTAGCTAAAATATGACGAAAAATCATAAAATTCGGGCGCGGAAGCAAATATTTATATGATATTTTGCAAAAATAAAGTCAGATTTTTCCTATTTTTGAAATGGATATTTTTGTTAAAACATTCATAAACATGCTTTTGGACCTATACTATGGATAAAATATGATGAAAAATTAAAAAATTCGGGCGCGGAAGCAAATATTTATATGATTTTTTACAAAAATAAAGTCAGGTTTTACCTATTTTTAATGAATACGTTGTATATTGTAAGCTACATGGGTTGGATTCTAGAATACCTACCACACTTGAAATAGCAATTTTCTTGTTGCAATGTTTTCTTTTGGCTAAAATAAGATGAAAAATTATAAAATTCGGTCGCGGAAGTATATATTTATATGATTTTTTACAAAAATAAAGTCAAATTTTACCTATTTTTGATGAATACGTTGCATATTTTAAGCTTCATTGTCTGGATTCTAGAATGCCACCACACTTGAAATAGCAATTTTCTTGTTGCAATGTTTTCTTTTAGCTAAAATATGATGAAAAATTATAAAATTCGGGCGCGGAAGCAAATAATTATATGAATTTCTACAAAAATAAAGTCAGACTTTACCTATTTTTGAAATAGATATTTCTGTTAAAACATTCATAAACATGCTTTTGGAACTATACTATGGATAAAATATAATGTAAAATTATAAAATTCGGGTGCGGAAGCAAATATTTATATAATTTTTTACAAAAATTAAGTCAGATTTTACCTATTTTTGATGAATACGTTGTATATTGTAAGCTTCATTGGCTGGATTCTAGAAAACCTACCACACTTGAAAAAGCAATTTTCTTGTTGCAATGTTTTCTTTTACCAAAATTATTATGAAAAATCATAAAATTCGGTCGCGGAAGCAAATATTTTTATGATTTTTTACAAAAATAAAGTCGGATTTTACCTATTTTTGATGAATAAGTTGCATATTGTAAGCTTCATTGGCTGGATTCTAGAATACCACCACTCTTGAAATAGCAATTTTCTTGTTGCAATGTTTTCTTTTACCTAAATTATGATGAAAAATCATAAAATTCGGGCGCGGAAGCAAATATTTATATGATTTTTTACAAAAATAAAGTCAGATTTTACCTATTTTTGAAATGGATATTTTTGTTAAAACATTCATAAACATGCTTTTGGACCAATACTATGGATAAATTATGATGAAAAATTATAAAATTCGGGCGCGGAAGCAAATATTTATATGATTTTTTACAAAAATAAAGTCAGATTTTACCTATTTTTGATGAATACGTTGTATATTGTAAGCTACATGGGCTGGATTCTAGAATACCTACCACAATTAAAATAGCAATTTTCTTGTAGCAATGTTTTATTTTAGCTAAAACATGATAAAAAATCATAAAATTCGGGCGCGGAAACAGATATTTATATGAATTTTTACAAAAATAAAGTTAGATTTTACCTATTTTTGAAATGGATATTTTTGTTAAAACATTCATAAACATGCTTCTGGACCTATACTATGGATAAAATATGATGAAAAATTATAAAATTCGGGCGCAGAAGCAAATATTTATATGTTTTTTTACAAGAATAAAGTCAGATTTTACCTATTTTTAATGAAAAGTTGTATATTGTAAGCTACATGGGCTGGAATCTAGAATACCTACCACACTTGAAATAGCATTTTTCTTGTTGCACTGTTTTCTTTTACCTAAATTATGATGAAAAATCATAAAATTCGGGAGCGGAAGCAAATATTTATATGATTTTTTATAAAAATAAAGTCAGATTTTACCTATTCTTGAAATGGATATTTTTGTTAAAACATTCATAAACATGATTTTAGACCTATACTATGGATAAAATATAATGAAAAATTATAAAATCCGTGCGCGGAAGCAAATATTTATATATTTTTTACAAAAATAAAGTCAGATTTTACCTATTTTTAATGAATACATTGTATATTGTAAGCTACATGGGCAGCATTCTAGAATACCTACCACACTTGAAATAGCAATTTTCTTGTTGCAATGTTTTCTTTTAGCTAAAATATGATAAAAAATTATAAAATTCGGGCGCGGAAGCAAATATTTATATGATTTTTTACAAAAATAAAGTCAGATTTTACCTATTTTTAATAAAAAGGTTATATATTGTAAGCTACATGGGCTGGATTCTAGAATACCTACCACACTTGAAATAGCAATTTTCTTGTTGCACTGTTTTCTTTTACCTAAATTATGATGAAAAACCATAAATTTCGGGCGCGAAAGCAAATAGTTATATGATTTTTTACAAAAATAAAGTCAGATTTATTAAATATTCTTAAAATGGTTATTTTTGTTAAAAAATTCATAAATATGCTTTTGGACCTATACTATGGATAAAATATAATGAAAAATTATAAATATCAGGCGCGGAAGAAAATATTTATATGATTTTTTACAAAAAGAAAGTCAGATTTTACCTATTCTTAAAATGGTTATTTTTGTTAAAACATTCATAAACATGCTTTTGGACCTATACTATGGATAATTTTAGCATTGGACATGCAAAAGTGACCATAACTTGGTACCAATCAGATAATAAACATTTAATTTTCGGGTGTCATTTTAATGAATACGTTGTATATTGTAAGCTACATGGGCTGGATTCTAGAATACCTACCACACTTGAAATAGCAATTTTCTTGTTGCAATGTTTTCTTTAAGCTAAAATATGATGAAAAATCATAAAATTCGGGCGCGGAAGCAAATATTTATATGATTTTTTACAAAAATAAAGTCAGATTTTAACTATTCCTAAAATGGATATTTTTGTTAAAACATTCATATATATGCTTTTGTACCTATACTATGGATAAAATATGATGAAAAATTATAAAATTCGGGAGCGGAAGCAAATATTTATATGGTTTTTTACAAAAATAATGTCAGATTTGACCTATTTTTGATGAATACGTTGTATATTGTAAACTACATGGGCTGGATTCTAGAATACCTACCACACTTGAAATAGCAATTTTCTTGTTGCAATGTTTTCTTTCAGCTAAAATATGATGAAAAATTATAAAATTCGGGCGCGGAAGCAAATATTTATATGATTTTTTACAAAAATAAAGTCAGATGTTACCTATTCTTAAAATGGATATTTTTGTTAAAACATTCATAAACATGCTTTTGGACCTATACTATGGATAATTTTAGCATTGGACATGCAAAAGTGACCATAACTTGGTACAAATCAGATAATAAACATTTAATTTTCGGGTGTCATTTTAAAGAATACGTTGTATATTGTAAGCTACATGGGCTGGATTCCAGAATACCTACCACACTTAAAATAGCAATTTTCTTGTTACAATGTTTTCTTTTAGCTAAAATATGATGAAAAATTATAAAATTCGGGCGCGGAAGCAAATATTTATATGATTTTTTACAAAAATAAAGTCAGATTTTACCTATTTTTGATGAATACGTTGCATATTGTAAGCTTCATTGGCTGGATTCTAGAATACCAACCACACTTGAAATAGCAATTTTCTTGTTAAAATGTTCTCCTTTAGCTAAAATATGATGAAAAATTATAAAATTCGGGCGAGAAAGCCAATATTTATATGATTTTTTACAAATATAAAGTCAGATTTTACCTATTCTTGATGAATACGTTGTATATAGTAAGCTACATGGGCTGGATTCCAGAATACCTACCACACTTGAAATAGCAATTTTCTTGTTACAATGTTTCCTTTTAGCTAAAATATGATGAAAAATGATAAAATTCGGGCGCGGAAGCAAATATTTATATGATTTTTTACAAAAATAATGTCAGATTTTACCTATTCTTAATGAATACGTTGTATATAGTAAGCTACATGGGCTGGATTCCAGAATACCTACCACACTTGAAATAGCAATTTTCTTGTTGCAATGTTTCTTTTAGCTAAAATATGATGAAAAATTATAAAATTCTGGCGCGGAAGCAAATATTTATATGATTTTTTACAAAAACAAAGTCAGATTTTACCTATTTTTGAAATGGATATTTTTGTTAAAACATTCATAAACATGCTTTTGGACCTATACTATGGATAAAATATGATGAAAAATTATAAAATTCGGGAGCGGAAGCAAATATTTATATGGTTTTTTACAAAAATAATGTCAGATTTGACCTATTTTTGATGAATACGTTGTATATTGTAAACTACATGGGCTGGATTCTAGAATACCTACCACACTTGAAATAGCAATTTTCTTGTTGCAATGTTTTCTTTCAGCTAAAATATGATGAAAAATTATAAAATTCGGGCGCGGAAGCAAATATTTATATGATTTTTTACAAAAATAAAGTCAGATGTTACCTATTCTTAAAATGGATATTTTTGTTAAAACATTCATAAACATGCTTTTGGACCTATACTATGGATAATTTTAGCATTGGACATGCAAAAGTGACCATAACTTGGTACAAATCAGATAATAAACATTTATTTTTCGTGTGTCATTTTAAAGAATACGTTGTATATTGTAAGCTACATGGGCTGGATTCCAGAATACCTACCACACTTAAAATAGCAATTTTCTTGTTACAATGTTTTCTTTTAGCTAAAATATGATGAAAAATTATAAAATTCGGGCGCGGAAGCAAATATTTATATGATTTTTTACAAAAATAAAGTCAGATTTTACCTATTTTTGATGAATACGTTGCATATTGTAAGCTTCATTGGCTGGATTCTAGAATACCAACCACACTTGAAATAGCAATTTTCTTGTTAAAATGTTCTCCTTTAGCTAAAATATGATGAAAAATTATAAAATTCGGGCGAGAAAGCAAATATTTATATGATTTTTTACAAATATAAAGTCAGATTTTACCAATTCTTGATGAATACGTTGTATATAGTAAGCTACATGGGCTGGATTCCAGAATACCTACCACACTTGAAATAGCAATTTTCTTGTTACAATGTTTCCTTTTAGCTAAAATATGATGAAAAATGATAAAATTCGGGCGCGGAAGCAAATATTTATATGATTTTTTACAAAAATAATGTCAGATTTTACATATTTTTAATGAATACGTTGTATATAGTAAGCTACATGGGCTGGATTCCAGAATACCTACCACACTTGAAATAGCAATTTTCTTGTTGCAATGTTTCTTTTAGCTAAAATATGATGAAAAATTATAAAATTCTGGCGCGGAAGCAAATATTTATATGATTTTTTACAAAAACAAAGTCAGATTTTACCTATTTTTGAAATGGATATTTTTGTTAAAACATTCATAAACATGCTTTTGGACCTATACTATGGATAAAATATGATGAAAAATTATAAAATTCGGGCGCGGAAGCTAATATTTATATGATTTTTTTTTAAAATAAAGTCAGAATTTACCTATTTTTAATGAATACGATGTATATTGTAAGCTGCATGGGCTGCATTTTAGAATACCTACCACACTTGAAATAGCAATTTTCTTGTTGCAATGTTTTCTTTTAGCTAAAATATGATGAAAATCTAAAAATTCGGGAGCGGAAGCAAATATTTATATGATTTTTTACAAAAATAAAGTCAGATTTTACCTATTCTTAAACTGGATATTTCTGTTAAAACGTTTATAAATATGCTTCGGTCCTATACTATGGATAAAATATGATAAAAAATTATACAATTCGGGCGCGAAAGCAAATATTTATATGATTTTTTACAAAAATAAAGTCAGATTTTACCTATTCTTAAAATGGATATTTTTGTTAAAACATACATAAACATGCTTTTGGACCTATATTATGGATAAAATATGATGAAATATTATAAAATTCGGGCGCGGAAGCAAATATTTATAAGATTTTTTAAAAAATTAAGTCAGATTTTACCTGTTTTTAATGAATACGTTAAATATTGTAAGGTATATGGGCTGGATTCTAGAATACCTACCACAATTGAAATAGCAATTTTCTTGTAGCAATGTTTTCTTTTAGCTAAAATATGATGAAAAATCATAAAATTCGGGCGCGGAAGCAAATATTTATATGATATTTTACAAAAATAAAGTCAGATTTTTCCTATTTTTGAAATGGATATTTTTGTTAAAAAATTCATAAACATGCTTTTGGACCTATACTATGGATAAAATATGATGAAAAATTATAAAAATCTGGCGCGGAAGCAAATATTTATATGATTTTTTACAAAAACAAAGTCAGATTTTACCTATTTTTAAAATGGATATTTTTGTTAAAACATTCATAAACATGCTTTTGGACCTATACTATGGATAAAATATGATGAAAAATTATAAAATTCGGGCGCGGAAGCTAATATTTATATGATTTTTTTCAAAAATAAAGTCAGAATTTACCTATTTTTAATGAATACGTTGTATATTGTAAGCTGCATGGGCTGGATTCTAGAATACCTACCACACTTGAAATAGCAATTTTCTTGTTGCAATGTTTTCTTTTGGCTAAAATATGATGAAAAATCATAAAATTCGGTCGCGGAAGCAAATATTTTTATGATTTTTTACAAAAATAAAGTCAGATTTTACCTATTTTTGATGAATAAGTTGCATATTGTAAGCTTCATTGGCTGGTTTCTAGAATACCACCACACTTGAAATAGCAATTTTCTTGCTGCAATGTTTTCTTTTAGCTAAAATATGATGATAATTTACAAAATTCGGTCGCGGAAGCAAATATTTATATGATTTTTTACAAAAATAAAGACAGATTTTACCTGTTTTTGATGAATACGTTGCATATTGTAATCTTCATTGGCTGGATTCTAAAAAACCACCATACTTGAAATAGCAATTTTCTTGTTGCAGTGTTTTCTTTTAGCTAAAATATCATGAAAAATCATAAAATTCGGGCGCGGAAGCAAATATTTATGATTTTTTACAAAAATAAAGTCAGATTTTAACTATTCTTAAAATGGATATTTTTGTTAAAACATTCATTAATATGCTTTTGGACCTATACTATGGATAAAATATGATGAAAAATTATAAAATTCGGGCGCAGAAGCAAATATTTATATGATTGTTTACAAAAATAAAGTCAGATTTGACCTATTTTTGATGAATTCGTTGTATATTGTAAGCTTCATTGGCTGGATTCTAGAATATCTACCACACTTGAAATAGCAATTTTCTTGTTGCAATGTTTTCTTTTACCTAAATTATGATGAAAAATCATAGAATTCGGGCGCGGAAGCAAATATTTATATGATTTTTTACAAAAATAAAGTTAGATTTTACCTATTCTTGAAATGGATATTTTTTTAAAACATTCATAAACATGCTTTTGGACCTATACTATGGACAAAATATGAAGAAAATTTATAAAATTCGGTCGCGGAAGCAAATATTTATATGATTTTTTACAAAAATTAAGTCAGATTTTACCTATTCTTGATGAATACGTTGTATATTGTAAGCTACATGGGTTGGATTCCAGAATACCAACCACACTTGAAATAGCAATTTTCTTGTAGCAATGTTTTCTTTTAGCTAAAATATAATGAAAAATCATAAAATTCGGCCGCGGAAGCAAGTATTTATATGATTTTTTACAAAAATAAAGTCAGATTTTAACTATACTTAAAATGGATATTTTTGTTAAAACGTTCATAAATATGCTTTTGGACCTATACAATGGATAAAATATGATAAAAAATTATAAAATTCGGGCGTGGAAGCAAATATTTATATGATTTTTTACAAACATAAAGTCTGATTTGATCTATTTTTGATGAATACGTTGTATATTGTAAGCTACCTGGGCTGGATTCCAGAATACCTACCACACTTGAAATAGCAATTTGTTTGTTACAATGTTTTCTTTTAGCTAAAATATGATGAAAAATTATAAAATTCGGGCGCGGAAGCAAATATTTATATGAGTTTTTACAAAATAAAAGTCAGATTTTTACCTATTTTTGATGAATACGTTGCATATTGTAAGCTACATTGGCTGGATTCTAGAATACCTACCACACTTGAAATAGCAATTTTCTTGATAAAATGTTCTCTTTTAGCTAAAATATGATGAAAAATTATAAAACTCGGGCGCGGAAGCAAATATTTATATGATTTTTTACAAAAATAAAGTCAGTTTTTACCTATTCTTGATGAATACGTCGTATATTGTAAGCTACATGGGCTGGATTCCAGGATACCTCCCACACTTGAAATAGCAATTTTGTTGTTGCAATGTTTTCTTTTAGCTAAAATATGATGAAAAATCATAAAATTCGGATGCGGAAGCAAATAATTATATGATTTTATTACAAAATTAAAATAAGGTTTTACCTATTTTTGAAATGGATATTTTTGTTAAAACATTATTAAACAAGCTTTTGGACCTATACTATGGGTAAAATATGATGAAAAATTATAAAATTCGGGCGCGGAAGCAAATATTTATATGATTTTTTACAAAAATAAAGTCAGATATTACCTATATTTGATGAAAACGTTGCATATTTTAAGCTTCATTGGCTGGATTCTAGGATACCTACCACACTTGAAATAGAAATTTTCTTGTTGCAATGTTCTCTTTTAGCTAAAATATGATAAAAAATTATAAAATTCGGGCGCGGAAGCAAATATTTATATCATTTTTTACAAAAATAAAGTCAGATTTTACCTATTCTTAAAATGGATATTTTTGTTAAAACATTCATAAACATGCTTTTGGACCTATACTATGGATAAAATATAATGAGAAATTATAAAATTTGGACGCGGAAGCAAATATTTATATAATTTTTTACAAAAATAAAGTCAGATTCTACGTATTTTTGATGAATACGTTGTATATTGTAAGCTACAAGAGCTGGATTCTAGAATACCTACCACACTTGAAATAGCAATTTTCTTGTTTCAATGTTTTCTTTTAGCTAAAATATGATAAAAATTCATAAAATTCGGGCGCGGAAGCAAATATTTATATAATTTTTTACAAAAATAAAGTAAGATTTTACCTATTCTTGAAATGGATATTTTTGTTAAAACATTCATAAACATGCTTTTGGACCTATACTATGGATAATTTTAGCACTGGACATGCAAAAATGACCGTAACTTGGTACCAATCAGGTAATAAACATTTAATTTTCGGGTGTCATTTTAATGAATACGTTGTATATTGTAAGCTACATGGGCTGGATTCTAAAATACCTACCACACTTGAAATAGCAATTTTCTGGTTTGCAATGTTTTCTTTTAGCTAAAATATGATGAAAAATCATAAAATTCGTTCGCGGAAGCAAATATTTATATGATTTTTTACAAAAATAAAGTCAGATTTTACCTATTTTTCAAATGGATATTTTTGTTAAAACATTCATAAACATGCTTTGAACCTATACTATGGATAAAATATAAAGAGAAATTATAAAATTTGGGCGCGGAAGCAAATATTTATATGATTTTTTACAATAATATATCTAAGTATGCTTATTGTAACAATAGAAACAACATGTGGACTGACAGTTAATAAATAAAATACAATACATGGTGGCAGCGGAAAATACCGTTATAATTAAGTGAGTAGAAGTGTAGTTCTGCCGTTTAATATTGTCATAATGGAGTATATATGGCAACCCCCGGAAAAATTTAATTTTTCTCGAGCTACAGAATGACCAAGATGGCTTACACGTTTTCAACGATACCGCGAAGCGTCCGGACTCGATCAAGAACCAGAATCTTAACAAATTAGTGCGTTAATATACTGCATGGGACCACAGGCTGACGATGTGTTCCTTACGTTAAATCTTAACGAAGAGAAGAGGCTTAAGTTCAACGATGTAGTGACAGCTTTCAATGATCATTTCATTTCTAAAAGAAACATAATCTATGAACGATCTATTTTTAATCAACGATTCCAACAAGAATGAGAGTCGGTTGATGAATTTATTACTGCTCTTCATGCACGAGCAGAACATTGTGATTTCGGTGTGCTAAAAGAAGAATTAATTCGTGATCGAATAGTCGTAGGTGTACGTGATAGAAAGATGACTGAAAAGTTACAACTACAAACAGACTTAACTTTAGATAAGGCAACACAATACGTCAAAGCAAGTGAACAAATTAAACAACAACTACCGAATATACCAACCGAAAATGCAAAATCGGATGTCGGTCGAGTTATCAGCCTGAAAGGTAAACGTAATGAATTTTTCCGAAAGAAATGTCAAAACGTGAATATGAACACTAGAACAAATAGTGACGATACTAAACATAAAAACAACAAAAATTGCGGAAAATGTGGCAGAGACATGCATCTACCAAAACAATGTCCTGCTAATAACGTAGAATGTCATAAATGTAAGAAACGAGGACATTTTGCGCAAGTGTGCCGCACAAGAAATACAAATAGAAATGTCATTCATGCCGTAGAACAAGAACCAGATTCATTTATGGGGACAATTCGTACGTCAGAAATTTATGCGAATACATCCAATACCGTGAGAAAACCACGAAATATATGGAGGGTTACGGTAAAAATTTTAAATAATTTAATTAGTTTCAAAGCCGACACAGGAGCAGAAACTACATGCATTTCTGGAAAGACATATTACATGTTCTTTAGCGACAAGATACTTCGACCACCCAAAAAACGTCTTTACTGTGCCGATCATAATTCCATGAAGAGTGAAGGTTTCTTCTGGGAGAAAATCGAATATCGGGGACGAGAAAAACTTGTCGATGTATACATCATTGAAGATTTAGAATGTGATCTATTAGATGGTGATACATGTGAAGATCTTGGTATTGTCACACGTGCTGATGTTAATGGAGTAAGCTCGGAACAAGCGTAATTTGACCCGGTTAAACAGTATCCGAAATTATTTAAGGGATTAGGACGCGTAAAAATTCCCTATCACATTACCTTGCAGCCTGACGCAGTACCATATGCATTAACAACACCAAGAAGAATTCCGATATCAATGTTAGATGAAATTAAACGCAATCTAGAAAACATGGTACAACTAGGTGTAATAGAAGCGGTAGAAGAACCGACAGATTGGTGTACAGGACTCGTCTTAGCTCTAAAACCTAACGGGACAATTAGGATGTGCGTGGATTATGTAAGACTAAACAAATATGTTCAACGAGAGATCTTCCCAATGCCTACGACTGAGAACATCCTAGGTCGACTAGGAAAAGCGAAGTACTTTAGTAAAATAGACGCAAATCATGGATTTTGGCAGTGTGAGTTAGATCTAGAGTCACAGTTGTTAACAACATTTATAACACCTTTCGGAAGATATAAATTCAAGAGACTTCCGTTTGGCATTAATGCGGCTCCGGAAGTTTTACAAAAGCGAATGTCTGGAATTCTGCAAGGACTAGAGGGTGTACAAGTCAACATAGACGATATACTCGTTTTTGGAACAACTATAGAAGAACATGATACTCGATTAAATTGTGTGTTTCAGAAATTACAAAAAGCCGGAGTGACATTTAATATTGACAAATGCATGTTCGGTTTCACTCGTGTCAAATTTCTTTGCCATATAATCGATGAAAATGGCATGCATATTGACAGTGAGCGAGTTACAGCCATGCGAGAAATGGGAAACCCACAAAACCGTTCTGAATTAAGAAGTTGATTGGGTTCTGTCAACTATTTGACAAAATTTTTCCCAGATTTGGCAACAAAAGCACACGTTCTTAATGAAATACTGAGTGAAAAAAATGAATTCGTCTGGGGTCCAACACAACAACGAGCGTTTAATGGAATAAAAGAAAATCTAAGTAAAGCTCCAATTTTAGCCTGGTTTGAACCACATCGTGAGACTGTCATAACTGCTGACGCTTCCTCCTATGGAATCGGGGCAGTTCTTAAGCAGCGACAAAAGGATGGTAATTTCCGCCCCATCGCTTATGCTTCTAAAACGTTGACAGCTCATCAGAGAAACTGGCCACAGATAGAAAAAGAGGGATACCTATTCATTGGTTTGGGCATGCGAGCGATTTAAAAATTTCATTATACGACTGAAGATTACTTTAGAAACAGATCATAAACCGTTGGTACCTATCTTCAGTACAAAAGACTGAATCGACATAACACCAAAACTTCAACGTATGCGACATCGACTAGCAAGATATATTTACGATATTCGTCATATTCCTGGCAAAGAATTATACACTGCAGATATTTTATCAAGGAGACCACTTCAATGTACTGCAGATGATGACGACTTTGAACCGGAAGTCACTGCTTATGTGAGTATGATCAGAAATAATTTTCCTTCATCCGATACGAGACTTGAAGAAATTATCGCAGCACAAACACGCGATGAAATTTCTTTGAAGCTGAAAGAGTATAGTATTAACGGATGGCCTAAAAAAGATACATTAGATAGTAATTTAAAAGTATATTGGCAGTATAGAAATGGGATTTCTGTCCAAGATAATATACTAATGAAAGCTACGCGAATTTATATTCCTTCAGGTCCACTCCGAAAAGATATTTTACATAAAATACATAAAGGATATAGTGAAGTGCAGAGAAAGAATACGAGATTCTGTTTGGTGGCCGAGAATTACTGTTGTTATTGAAGAACTAATCAAAGAATGTAGTCAGTGTATAATGGAATCAAAGAACAAACATGAAACATTGATTCCGTCTGAATTCCCAAAACGGCCTTGGTAGAAACTTGGCATGGATTTATTCAAGCTTGACGGTAAATGGTATCTTCTTGTTACTGATTATTATTCTCGTTACCCAGAAATTGCACCATTATCATCGTTACGGGAGAAAGAAGTGGTTAACCATTTGAAGTCCATATTTTCTCGTCATGGTACTCCAGAAGAAATCATCAGTGATAATGGAACGCATTTTGGTCTACTACTATCATCCGACATTTCAAAATTTAAAATTGATTGGGGTTTTCGGCATACATCGAGTCCGAAATATCCTCAAAGTAATGGATTCAGCGAAGCCGGAGTTAAAATTGTAAAGAGAAGTTTAAAGAAGAGTGACGATGTTTACAGAGCTTTGCAGAACTATCGTGCAACACCTCTCTCTAATGGGTTTTCTCCAGCTAAACTCCTGATGGGAAGACGTCTTAGAACTTCTGTACCGATTACTACAACGAAATTAGAACCACAAATACCAGATAAGAAAGCTATTCAAATTCATGAACTTGAAGATCGTAGTAAACAGAAATTTTACTATGATCAAAGACATCAAGCACGAGATCTTTCTGAATTAAAGATAGGAGATAGGGTGTAGATTATCGATCTTCGAAAATACGGACAAATGAAAGAGAAATTGAACATACCACGTTCGTACATCATCGAGACGGCGAAAAGGATGGTTCGTCGAAATCGATACCATCTTATCAAAATTCAAAAACCAGCTGACAATGATGAAGACGATGACGACAGATCTCTTCCTGAAATTGACGATGTCATCCCTAAACCACGAGTGGCAGATGAAATTCCACAGCATCAAGGTCTTCCACAAGAAGAACAACGTACAACAATAAGTGGACGTCAAGTGAACCCTCCTAAGAGGCTCATTGAAATTTGTTAATATATGTTATATATTTGATTTATTAATTATGTTTTCCAATAACTTATATTTACTTAGAAGGGTGATGTTAATATAATATATCTAAGTATGCTTATTGTAACAATAGAAACAATATGTGCATTGACAGTTAATAAATAAAATACAATACACGTTGTATATTGTAAGCTACATGGGCTGGATTCTAGAATACTTACCAAACTTGAAATAGCAATTTTCTTGTTGCAATGTTTTCTTTTACCTAAAATATGATGAAGAACTATAAAATTCAGGCGCACAAGCAAATATTTATAAAATTATTTATAAAAATAAAGTCAGATTTTACCTATTCTTGATCAATACGTTCTATATTGTAAGCTACATAGGCTGGATTCTAGAATACTTAACACACTTGAAAAAGCAATTTTCTTGTTGCAATGTTTTTTTATGGCTAAAATATGATAAAGAATTATAACGTTCGGGCGCGGAAGCATATAATCATATGATTTTTTACAAGAATAAAGCCAGATTTTACCTATTCTTGATGAATACGTTGTATATTGTAAGCTACATGGGCTGGATTCTAGAATACCTGCCACACTTGAAATAGCAATTATTTTGTTGCAATGTTTTTTTTTAGCTAAAATATGATGAAGAATTATAAAATTCAGGCGCGGAAGCAAATATTTATAAGATTTATTACAAAAATAAAGTCAGATTTTACCTATTCTTAATCAATACGTTGTATATTGTAAGCTACATAGGCCGGATTCTAGAACACTTACCACACTTGAAATAGCAATTTTCTTGTTGCAATGTTTTCTTTTAGCTAAAATATGATGAAGAATTATAATATTCGGGCGCGCAGGCATATAATTATAAGATTTTTTACAAAAATAAAGCCAGATTTTACCTATTCTTTATGAATACGTTGTATATTGTAAGCTACATGGGCTGGATTCTAGAATACCTACCACACTTAAAATAGCAATTTTCTTGATGCAATGTTTTCTTTCAGCTAAAATATGATGAAAAATTATAAAATTCGGGCGCGGAATCAAATATTTATATGATTTTAAAAAAAATAATGTCAGATTTTACCTACTCTTGAAATTGATATTTTTGTTAAAACATTCATATTCAGGCTTTAGGATCTATACTATGGATGGTTTTAAGCATTGGATATGCAAAAGTGGCCAAAACGTGGTACCAATCAGATAATAAACATTCAATTTTCGGGTGTCATTTTAATGAATACGTTGTATATTTTAAGCTACATAGGCTGGGTTCTAGAATACCTACCACACGTGAAACAGCAATTTTCTTGTTGTAATGTTTTCTTTTAGCTAAAATATAATGAAGAATTATAAAATTCAGGCGCGGAAGCAAATATTTATAAGATTTTTTACAAAAATAAAGTCAGATTTTACCTATTCTTGATCAATACGTTGTATATTGTAAGCTACATTGGCTGGATTCTAGAATACTTACAACACTTGAAATAGCAATTTTCTTGTTGCAATGTTTTCTTTTAGCTAAAATATGATGAAGAATTATAATATTCGGTCGCGGAAGCATATATTTATATGATTTTGTACAATAATAAAGCCAGATTTTACCTATTCTTGATGAATACGTTGTATATTGTAAGATACATGGGCTGCAACAAGAAAATTGCTATTTCAAGTGTGGTAGGTATTCTAGAATCCAGCCCATGTAGCTTACAATATTGTAACAGCCAGTGCGTTTGGGTAGTGAACCGCACTGTCGTTGACGTATTGAACTATTACCCGGACAATCACAGAAAGAATAATGAAATTTATACTTACCTGTGTCACTACGCTGCCTGGGTAGACACACTGCTGCAGAATCGGAAAATGGGTGCACACACGAAAGAACGAAACAAGTTGATAAAAATATAAAGATTAATTAATAACAAAATCTAAGATGAATACAATACGCACAGTCTTTGCAAGCTGGTTCATTTGACCACGTTAACAATTTTCGGCCGGTAAGTTTCCGCGGTTCTACTAGAATTTACGTGTGTGGAAACTTGCCAGCCACGAGTCAGCGAGTGCAACGAACACGGTGCACCATAAGAATTTGTCATTTGTCTTCGTCCATAAATTTCTTTTATGACAGCGTTTACTTCACGCAACTCAATTATGCGATACGGTCCTGACCATTTCTTTGCCAATTTCGCACTAGTGCCCACTTTAACTGTTGGAGTAAATAGGAGCACCCTGTCACCTACTTTAAATTTAACATCGCCACTTTTTTTGTTAAAAGTTCGATGTACACGATCTATGTTTTTATCCAACTGTTCTCGGGCCTTGGCGTGTGCGATCTTTAACCGTTGTATCATTTCGCTCGCATAATTGTGATCTGTGTCATAACGCGTCTTAAAGGGGCGAAATATTTCGTCAAATGGTAACTCTATGTCTCGTCCATACATAAGGAAAAATGGAGTTTCTCCAGTCATAGAATGGACAGTACTGCAGAAGGCAGACACGGCAAACGGTAACCACTCATCCCAGTCAGTATGGCTCGAATTTACATAGTGCGACAGTATATCCTTCAATGTCCTGTGACTACGTTCTATAATACCATTAGTCTGTGGTCGAAATGCGGTCGTGTGTAATCGCTCTATTTGTAATATTTGACAAATTTCTTTCATCAGTTTAGGAAGGAAATTTGTACCAACGTCGGTCAGTAATTGTCGAGGTGTCCCATGACGTAAGATTATGCCCTTTACAAAAGTTTTAGCGACAGTATAAGCGGTTTGATCCTTCAAAGGAAATGCCTCTAGATAACGAGTTGCGGCATCCTGTACTGTCAGGATGTATTTATTACCTGAGTCAGTAGTAACTAACGGACCAACTACATCCATGGCAATGCGTTCGAACGGTCGAGTGACGGGATTAAACTTTTTTATAGGGGCCGGTTTCAAATGAGGGGACGTTTTCCGTTGTGCGCACGACATACATTTTTTTACATAGTCCTGAACGTCGGAACGGAGATTTGGCCAAAAGAATCTTGAATTTACTTTTTCGAAGGTTTTCTCCGTTCCACAATGGCCTGATAAAGGTGAGTCATGGCACGCTTTCAAAATTGGTTTCCGAAATTTGGCAGGCACTACTAGGCGATCTTCATAGCGTTCATCGTCCGACTTACGATAAACAAGTCCGTCGTCATCAAAACAAAAGTCACAGTGGGGTTGGTCACGGATTTTATCTAAGCATCTTTTCTTTGTTCGGCCTTCATGACATCGCGATCCCATATCACTGGCTCGTAATGTTTCTGGTGAAACATAAGCCGTACGGGCTTGATACGCGAGAGAGCGTCTGCATTAGTATGCTTCTTACCAGGACGATAATTAATTTCGAAATTGTACTCTGATAAGAGCAATGACCATCTGATCAGTCTGCTTGATGGCTCCGATGTTTTCATTAACCATTTAAGTGGCTGATGATCGGTATACACTATAAACTTATGACCATACAAGTAAATTCTGAAAAGTTTAATACTCCATACTAATGCAAGGCACTCTCTTTGCGTAGTATCGTAGTTACGTTCAGCCGAACTGAGTTGTCTACTCGCATATGCCACGGGAAATTCATGACCATCGTACACCTGACACAACACAGCACCTATCGCGTAAGCGGAAGCATCGGTACAAAGTATAAAAGGTTTTTTGGTATCCGGATATTTCAAAATGGGCGATTTTGTCAAAAGACTTCGTAGCGTATTAAACGCTTCATTTGCTTCCGCTGTCCAGGAGAATTTACAATTTTTCTTAGTTAGAACGGTCAATGGTAAAGCTACATTCGCAAAATTTGGAATAAACCGTCTATAAAAGCCAATTAACCCTAAAAATGATCTAATTTCGGTAACGTCACGTGGGACTGGAAATTCTACTACTTTTATTTTGTCCGGATCAGGCTTCACGCCGTCTTTACTGACAATGTGTCCGAGATATTTTGTTTCGCTCATCATGTATTTACATTTTTCAGGATTTAATGAAAGGTTAGCTTCTCTAAGGCGATCAAAAATTAATTTAAATTTTTCAATATGTTCATCCAAACTATCAGAGCTGAAACATATAATATCGTCCAGGTACACAAAACAGTGTGAATCCGTTAATCCAGCCAAAACGGTGTACATCAGTCGCTGTCAAGTACTGGGGCTATTGATTAGTCCAAATGGCATCCGGTTACATTCATAGTGACCCCAAGGTACGGAAAAAGCGGTCTTTTCTTTATCTCGCGGGTCCATCTCTACTTGCCAGTAACCTTTCGCCAAATCTAAAGTGCTAAAACGAACTGCTTTTCCTAATTGATCTAACGTGTCTTGTAAATTTGGAATGGGAAATTAGTCGCGTTTAGTAATTTTGTTCAATTCGCGATAATCTATACAAAATCGAAATGAACTTTCCCCATTGCTTATTTTTCTCTACTAAAACTACTGGAGCGGAATAAGGACTAATCGATGGCTGAATAATGTTATTTTGTAACATATCATCTACAATTTCTTTCAATACTTGTCGGCGACTAAAAGGTACACGATAAGGAGCGCGTGTCACTGGGACGTCAGTGCTTGTGTGTATCCGGTGTTGTACCAGTGTCGTCTTACTGAGCGGTGCGGTCTTTACTTTGAATATGTCAGCATATTCATTTAAAAATTTTTCAAATTTATCTCGTTCGTTGTCTGGCAAATGATCTAAATTAAATTTATGAGGGCTGATCGTATTCAAGGTATTGATACTGTTGCTATGATTCTCGTCGGCTTCTAATTGCACTTCGGCTTCTACTGCCAAACCTACAGGTGTACGTTTAGGAATGACTACTTCCTTATTATTAACATTTACTATATTAATAAATGAAGGGCTACTTGTTTTTTGAAACAGCGTTCGTGCTATTAGAATGCCGGGCGAGTTTATATCATGCGGCTCTTTTACGTACGTCTTATCGGGCATCCTGTTATCAAGAGATAACTCGACAACAGCGATATGTCTCGCGGAAATTTTTAAATTTTCTTTCAAACGAACTACAAAATTTTGATGAAGAGTGTTCGAAATCGCCGGGCTACTATTAATTTTACGAGTATTTACAGGGTGCGACTCATTTTTGGTTAAACACTCTTCGGTCAATGCTCTCGAATTTTGATTTGACGGTACAGGATCCGAACAAGGTTGATCACAGTCTCGTTCATCAACGTTACTGCGATCTATAGTATTATTAATTTGATCCTGGGATTCAAACAAATTTGTCGAGCATACTTTACTGCTTATCTCCATTGCTTCGTCAGCAGAGATAGCACGCACGTTCTCGCCTGAGCTGTTATTGTTCCGTGTTATATGATCTAACATAGATAAGACCTGATTATAAATCTTAAATCGATTTTTCCCAAAGTCAATGGTTACTTTATGGCAGATTAAAAAATCTATTCCGATCAGTCCGTCAGCTCGTAAATGCAGCTCATCGGGACAACCTACAAAACGATGTATTAGATTACTGGAACCCACGGTCAATTCTACATTAGTAACCCCGTGGCTACTCATTTGGTTTCCAGAAACGTCTACTAATATATCGTTCGAGGGTGTGATAGATAAATTTAACTCGTCAACTACACTTCGTTTTAATAGCGATACGGCGGCACCGGAATCTATTAAAAACGTACGATCTGATTGATTTATTTTCAATTTGTGAAATTTAGTCTTATCTGTGTTAGAAACTGCGACCCGTGGAACAATAAAGCGGTGTTCTTCTAAACTGTCTGACGTTGGGTCGCCGTCGAGACAGGTTTGGTGTTTAAAGGACACGATTTATCATCCGCACGGTGACCGACTTTAACGCAGTTGTAACATAATATCTGCTTAGGTTGAGGACACTTTTTCGATATGTGGTCAGTACTACCACAGTTAAAGCAACGACCTCTCATATTGTGGTATCGCTGATCCGTGCGTAACACTGTGTTCTTCTTTGGTGTTATTTTACGGTGGGATTCCGAAGGTGTAACTACTGATGCAACCCGTGTGTCTTTATTATTTTGAGACGAACTCAACGCGCGGACATGTGCTTTATGTGCGTCGGCTTTCGTTTCACGATAAAGACGTACTAAGACCTCCGTGCAATGCTCCTCGTACGGTAATGCCTCCTCAACAGTTTCAAATTGCCGAATTCTACTAACTTCATTTGCTAATTTAGTATCCAGGCCCTCGAAAAATTGTTTAATCATCATCGTCTCGCGTTTTATTCGATTTCGCAAGCTCCTCAAATCGCTGCCATCTGACACAGGAAACAGTTTTGCGGCTGCAATTTCCAAACGTAATGCGAATATTTGCAGTGGTTCATCTTTTCTACGGAAAATTTTGAAGAATTCCTTTTCGGCTATTGCAAAATCGGTTTTCTTTCCAAATAATTTAACTAACCATTCACGAATACTAATAATTGAATTTGGCCGTTTATCTACCGGAAGTGAATAAAAGCAATTTTGAGGTTCCCCTTTTAATTTCAATTTTATGGCCGTAACCACCTGACTATCGGTCCATCTATAACATTCGGCTACCGTCGCTACATTATCTAGAAAGGCTTCCAGATCAGGACCACCGGAATAAGTATCAATCGTTTTAAGGGCTGATATAGACGTCGGGTCAGTAAATGCTTGTCTCGCTTGTGGAGAACTGGTTTGTATTGGTTGTTCTGTAGGTAGACCAATATATGGTTTATAATTTGGGAGGTGATATGAAAAAGGTGCCATATGAAGTTCTGGTGGTGGGACACGGGACGGGCCAGGTTGCGTTAAATATTCGTAAGGATAATAATAGGGCATTGTAACTGGAGGAGCGGTCGGATACTCTACTGTTGTCGTTGTCGTAGTCGTAGTGGTTGAATATACCACCGTCGTGGAAGTAAGCGGATTAAGAACAGTCGTCGTAGTCGTGGTTGGAGTCACTACGTCCGTGTGATTTACCATTTTGGTTTTGTGTCAAACTAATTCAATCGATCGTTTGCTTATCTAGTAATAACAATTTTTTTTTTACTAGATCCTACCGACTGCGCCTATTGTAACAGTCAGTGCGTTTGGGTAGTGAACCGCACTGTCGTTGACGTATTGAACTATTACCCGGGCAACCACAGAAAGAATAATGAAATTTATACTTACCTGTGTCACTACGCTGCCTGGGTAGACACACTGCTGCAGAATCGGAAAATGGGTGCACACACGAAAGAACGAAACAAGTTGATAAAAATATAAATATAATTAAAGATTAATTAATAACAAAATCTAAGATGAATACAATTTGGAAACGTGCGACTGTTCGCTTCCACGACCGAATCGAGAATCTCCTCTGCTGGAAACGCACAGTCTTTGCAAGCTGGTTCATTTGACCACGTTAACAATTTTCGGCCGGTAAGTTTCCGCGGTTCTACTAGAATTTACGTGTGCGGAAACTCGCCAGCCACGAGTCAGCGAGTGCAACGAACACGGTGCACCATAAACAGAAAATTAATAAAATTTCCGAAGGCACACACGTGGCTGTTACAATATACAATGTATTCATTAAAATGACACCCGAAAATTGAATTGAGTGTTTTTTATCTAATTGGTACCACATTTTGGTCACTATTGCATGGCCAATGCTAAAACCATCCATAGTATAGATCCTATAACATTGTTACGGTTTATTTTTGCAATCTGCAATTTATTTAAAATCTAAATCATTTTATTTCCTTATTATCATTTTTGTTCGCAATTTATGGAACTCTTAGGCATTGCTGGTTGCTTATTGTCAGGAATATTAATTTTTATATTTTTATACATTTGGGCATGTGCAAGTTTGAGCTAACTCGCAGATTTGAGCGAAGTGATTCATTCTGTTCGTTGATCGTCGCTGTAGTCATATCTCAGTGTCTAGTTATTATTTATCATATTGTTTGGTTTATTGTTGGATAAATTTTAACGTGCCCGTTATTTGGGGATTATAACTGAGGAAAGTACTGGGGAAATATTTGTTCCCGCGGAAAATTGTTCCGGATTTATTGCACTGCGATCATTGAAAAACAACTTAGCCGCCCACCATCTCAGGTATTTACTTTTATTGTTGATTAGCCCAGTTGTAGTATCTATAAAGTATTTTGGTAATAATATTTTGATCATTGTTAATTTACAACCAGTAAAAGTAACTTTTAACTTAATCATCGACCTGGCAATGCTAATTGAGTTCTCCTTTCAGGCTTTTATTTTATTGTATTTACTTTTCTACCACTATCGATATTAATTCGATCTCGATCCGATTTATTGGATGCTTATGGTTGGATTGGGTTGTTGAGCCCTTATTTTTGGTGGATACACATCTTGGTGGAGGATTTTTGGGGAGAATTGGATGACTGGTACCTCGTGTTTCAAGCGGAAATTGTTCGACGCCATTTTGGAACTCGTCACACACTACGTCACTACCGCACACTACGTCACTCCGACGTCATCAGCTCTCCAAACACATGCAGATAAGCTCTATTTTGATTTTTTTCTTGTTGTTATTTTTAGATATTTTTTGGATTGATTTTTGAATGTTATGTTATTTAATTACATTTATTTACGCTTATGTTATTATTTTGTATGTACTAGCTCACGCGAGTCTCAGAATTTTTATGAGAGATACTCATTTAGGGATTGTTTCGGTTTAGGAAGGGTTAGGACTGAATTTAACTTATTTCGACGCTTGTTACGCTCGCATTACCCTGATTGGTCGACCAACCACCCGTATTGCGCCTATTTTTGCGTATTATATTTAAAGTCTAAGCTATCTAAACATCCGAAGTCCTCGCTCGTTCGTGCGCCACGCATCCCCTATTTGGTACAGTTTATTCACTTATTAGTATTACCTTTCGTTTATATCTCGCATGAGTTATATAATTCATTCAGAAAATTTGTTAATATAAAGAATTTCGATTTCAAACTTTATTTATATAATGTAATACTACAAATATTTAATATATCCTACATTTCAATTTCAAACGGAGCTTTATTTGTTTTTTTTTGAGTTACCTACTATTATCTTTGATTATCCTTCACAGATTCGTATTTTCGTGGTTGTATACTAGGTTTCCTTTTTTTTAACAACAACCACGTGGCGCCCTATTATAATTTATACTATTTCATTATTTGAACCACCCCCTTCTCCACTGTCTAAAAGCTGGCGGCCGCATTCACTGTTATCTTGAATGCGTAAGAGCTACAATAATACACGACTGTGTGGTGCACGTAGCAAATTTGGCGCCCAACGTGGGGCCGCTTGCGTCAAAAAAAAAAATAATAGAAGAGGGCCTTGTTTATTTCATTGTTGTGACCATTATTGTGACCATTATCGTCACTATTGTTGCGTGGCGTGGGGTGGCCATTGTTGCCATTATTATTATATCCATTGTTGCCAGTATTTTGACACCACGGTTAATATTATTATTGTGGACATTGTTAACATTTTATTATAATTTTTTTTGTTGTTGCTTTGGTAGAGGAGACGTCTCTCTTCGCACTGCTCTCGCTAGCATAGTGGTATAGTTTTTTTTTGTTACTATCGCGGAGAAGGTCTAGCATTGTCGTTTTCTTGTGGCATATTTCTATTGTGTCATTATTGGGGTAGTTTTTATTTCCTTTATTATCCAATTGTTTTTTTTTGTTATTGATTGGGGATGGAGTCCAAATTGGAAATTAACAGGTTAAGTAAGACCGAGCTGAGTTACGAATTGAAAATTCGAGGTGTTAGTGATGATAGCGATGTCTCGTCGATGCGGAAGTCATTGCGGTATCTACTTCGGTTAGAGAAAGACTCAAAACGTACATTGCCAGACTATCCTTTTACCTTTGAGGAGGATCATGAGGCATTAGAACAACAAATCGTTGAGATTAAAAATCTAATAGATTCGTTTAGCGGGACAAAATTCTCATCCGAATATAATAAGTTGATTACAAAAATTACGCATTCGTTAGGTCGAGCCAATCGGTGTGTAAGTAAGACTGCTGATGAGAAGAAGAAGAAATCCGAGCAATTTTCTCAGCTAGTCACGTTACAGTCTAAACTTAAAACCAAGGTTAGGAGTTTGAAACATTCGGCAACACTGTTGAGCAGTACTATATTGGAACAATCCATCTCGGGCGAATTAGCTGTTGTTTCGGATACTTCGACAGTCGAGTCTGATTCCGATATGGAAATTGAATCACCACGTATGGTACTCAAGTCAACCCCCGTGTCTCAATGGGACTTAAAATTCTCCGGGGATACCAAACACATGTCGGTCAATGCATTCTTAGAGCGAGTGGAAGAGCTTCGTCTGGCACGCAACGTATCGAGAGTACAATTATTGCGTACTGCCGTTGACTTGTTCAAGGGCACTGCACTTATCTGGTACCGGGCAAACCGTGAATTATTTAGGACATGGGCTGAACTTGTTGTTGCACTTCGGGATGAGTTCCAACCGGTTGATTACGAAGATAAATTACTTGACGAAATCAAACATCGGACTCAAGGGCCTAACGAGAGTATCGGAATTTACATCGCGGTCATGTCTTCTCTTTTTAGTAGACTTAAGGATAAGCTTTCAGAAGATGTTCGTGTGAATATATTATTGAAGAACATCGCTCCGTTCTACCAAACGCAGCTCGGTTTAGTAGATGTCAAAACTGTCTCCGAATTACTGAGGTTATGTCGACGATTAGAAGCCCGTAAAGTCTCTGTAGAAGCTTATGTTCCACCTCCGCGCCGTAGTCAGGCATATGAACCTGATTTAGCTTACGTTTATACTGATGGTCCACAGGCTTCTCAGCACAAATGTTATAATGTTGAAACGAGTGTTGCGGATCCTTCTAAGTCTCCTTCATTAGTTCAACCTCGCCAATCGTGCTGGAATTGCGGTAAGGCGGGTCATTTGTCCTCGCGTTGTCGTCAGCCTCGTAAGAAGCATTGTTTCCGGTGCGGCAAACCGGATGTTACCTGCCGAGACTGCCCTTCGTGTAGTGTCGCGGGAAACGGTCGTCGGATGCAGCGGTAAACCGGCCGTTGCATCGTTCTAGTGTGGAATCGGTATCTGTTAATTATGTTTTGGATTTCATTTTGTCGCATGCTAAGGACGACGAACGCCCTTATCTACAAGTTTATATTTTCGAAAAATGTTTTTTGGGTTTGTTAGATTCTGGTGCAACTTGCACTATTATGGGGAATCCGGGGTGGATTATGTTGCAAAATTTAAATTTATCGCTGAAGGAATCAGCATCGTTTTGTACGGTCGCGAATGGTCAGCGTTGTGCCTGTATCGGGAGTATTTCGGTGCCGATACGGTTGAGAGACCAAGTTAAAGTTATAGACATTCTTATTGTTCCCGAGTTATCGCATGGCTTAATTCTCGGTACGAATTTTTGGAAGACCATGGGTGTAGTTCCAGATCTCCGCCGAGGAGAATGGAAATTTTCTGGTTCGCCTGAAGTTTCAGTTGATGCTATCAGTTCGCGCAGTTGCCTTACACTTGATCAGGAACGACTGTTGAGCTCGCTTATCGACCGAATATTCAAGGACGTAGACGAGAGTGTTATCGGATGTACCTCGCGAGTCGAACATGAAATAGTTACCGACAGCGAACCAATCAAGCAGAGGTACTATCCTATCTCGCCCGCAATGCAAAAGCATGTGGATAAGGAACTTGAGCTTATGTTAACTCAAGGTATCATTGAAAGGTCGCAGAGTCCTTGGTCGTCGCCTATTCTGCTTGTGCCAAAAAAAGACGGGACTTTCCGGTTTTGCGTTGATTACCGCAAGCTGAATAAGGTTAGCCGTCGTGACGCTTACCCGTTGCCATATGTGTCGGATACTTTGGACAAGTTGCGAGATGCTAGGTACCTAACGTCACTCGACATAAAATCGGCCTATTGGCAAATACCGGTTGCGGAAAATTCGAGACAATATACCGCCTTTACAGTTCCGAATCGCGGTCTTTACCAATTTAAACGTATGCCGTTTGGTCTTCATAATGCTCCCGCGACGTGGCAGCGTTTTATAGATAGAGTCATCGGCGTCGACTTGGAACCGCATGTCTTCGTTTACCTCGACGACATCATTATTGTCACTCAAGACTTCGACAAACATTTAGAAATCCTTGAGGAAGTGTTAGTCCGTTTGACGAAAGCTGGCTTGACCCTGGGACGAGAGAAGTGCCAATTCTGCCGGGATGAATTGAAATATTTAGGCTACGTTGTTAATCGTCAAGGTTTGCACGTAGATCCCGATAAGGTTCGGGCTATTATTGAGATTCCGACACCTCGAAACGTATCGGAAGTGCGTAGAGTAGTAGGCATGGCATCGTGGTACCGACGTTTCGTACCCCATTTTTCGTCCGTGATTTCACCATTAACCAATTTGCTTCGCAAGAGTGTAAAATTCGATTGGGATCAATCTTGTTCGGACGCTTGGTCAAAACTTAAAAGTCACTTGGTTTCGTCTCCTATTCTTTCGTGCCCAGACTTTCAAAAAGAATTCACGCTACAAACTGACGCGTCTAATTACGGTTTGGGTGCTGTATTGTCGCAGCAACATGATGACGGAGAAAAGGTCATATGTTATCTCTCTCGCTCTCTCACTCGTCAAGAACAAAAATTTTCTACGACCGAAAAAGAACTTTTAGCCCTTCTGTGGTCTGTCGAAAAACTCCGCCCGTATTTGGAAGGAACTCGCTTTACAGCCATTACCGACCACTATTCGCTCTTGTGGCTTAACAATCTTCAGAACCCTTCCGGACGTCTTGCGCGCTGGTCTGTGAGATTACAGCAGTACGACTTTAACATCGTACACCGGAAAGGGAAGGAACACGTAGTTCCTGACGCCCTGTCTCGTGCCGTCCCTGTCGTCGCTGATGTTAGTGTGGCCGAAGTTAACGATAAGTGGTACAATAAACTTTTAGAATCTGTTTCGCGTGATCCGGTACGTTACCCTGCTTTTCGTATAACTAACGGTGTACTGTACAAATTTGTAAAACATAAGTGGCCAGGTTTGGTCAACGAATGCGATCATTGGAAGAGAGTCATACCGAAAGATGAACGTGCGAAATGTATGATGCTGTGTCACGATATACCGACCAGTGGTCATCTTGGTGTCTTTAAAACTTTTCATCGTGCCGCCCAATCATATTATTGGCCGAAGATGAAGGCCGATATAGCGTCTTATGTACGAAGATGTGTAGTCTGCATTAAAGCAAAACCCAGTCAAAAAGCCCCCACAGGTCAAATGGGTGGCCATTCATTTATCTCTCTTCCATGGGAAATTATTAGTACCGACTTAATCGGTCCCTTGCCGACTTCTTCTCAAGGAAATTCGTTTATTCTCGTTGTGACTGATTGTTTCAGTAAATTTACCGTTTGTTTTCCCCTTCGTAAAGGCACTGCCCCTAATATTGTCCGTCGTATGGAGAACGACGTCTTTTTACTATTCGGTGTACCTCGTGTTATCATTATGGATAATGGTAAGCAATTTCGATCGAAGGAATTCCTCAAATTATGCTCCACGTATAAAGTTAAACCTGCGTTTACTTCATTTTATCACCCCCAGGCAAACCCTACCGAACGAGTCAATAGGGTGTTGAAAACAATGCTCACTTCTTATGTAGCCGACTCGCAGAGATCCTGGGATAAAATCCTCCCTCAAATTTCTTGTGCACTCCGCACTGCGGTTCATGAAGCTACCGGACATAGCCCCTACTTCATTAATTTTGGGCGGGAGATGTTGTTGTCAGGTGATTGTCATAGGGTCCGATTGGACAGCCCTGAAACTGACACTTCCGATGGAAAGAAACTAGCCGACCGCTCTCATCATTTTACGAAGCTGTATGAGGATGTCCAATCACGCTTACAGAAGGCTTATACCAAGTCTAAAACTCGATATGATCTTCGTCGCCGTGTAGTCAATTATTCTCCTAATCAGCTTGTATGGCGAAAAAATTTTGTTCTGTCGGATGCCACGAAATATTTTTCGGCTAAATTAGCAGACAAGTACGTAGGTCCCTTTATGATACATAAGAAGGTAGCGCAAGATAATTATCAGCTGAAGAGCTTAGAAGGTGAAATACTCACTGGCACTTGGAGCAGCCAACACCTTAAGGAACATCCCGAAATCGACCCTGGTTAGAAATCATTAAAGAGTATTCTATCGGTCCCGTATTTTGTTCTGACCCTCGCATTAGATACGGCTTACGATCTATTGTTCTTTGGATATTTCCGTTTTCTTTCTTTTGTATCTCTCTCGTATCACTGGGAGCCATCTTCGGTGGTGAAGAGAATTGTCGGTTACATTCCTTATCAATTCCGAATAGGAAATTTTAGTTGCCACGAAAATTTCCTCGACAGGTAAGAGGGGGAATTGTTACGGTTTATTTTTGCAATCTGCAATTTATTTAAAATCTAAATCATTTTATTTCCTTATTATCATTTTTGTTCGCAATTTATGGAACTCTTAGGCATTGCTGGTTGCTTATTGTCAGGAATATTAATTTTTATATTTTTATACATTTGGGCATGTGCAAGTTTGAGCTAACTCGCAGATTTGAGCGAAGTGATTCATTCTGTTCGTTGATCGTCGCTGTAGTCATATCTCAGTGTCTAGTTATTATTTATCATATTGTTTGGTTTATTGTTGGATAAATTTTAACGTGCCCGTTATTTGGGGATTATAACTGAGGAAAGTACTGGGGAAATATTTGTTCCCGCGGAAAATTGTTCCGGATTTATTGCACTGCGATCATTGAAAAACAACTTAGCCGCCCACCATCTCAGGTATTTACTTTTATTGTTGATTAGCCCAGTTGTAGTATCTATAAAGTATTTTGGTAATAATATTTTGATCATTGTTAATTTACAACCAGTAAAAGTAACTTTTAACTTAATCATCGACCTGGCAATGCTAATTGAGTTCTCCTTTCAGGCTTTTATTTTATTGTATTTACTTTTCTACCACTATCGATATTAATTCGATCTCGATCCGATTTATTGGATGCTTATGGTTGGATTGGGTTGTTGAGCCCTTATTTTTGGTGGATACACATCTTGGTGGAGGATTTTTGGGGAGAATTGGATGACTGGTACCTCGTGTTTCAAGCGGAAATTGTTCGACGCCATTTTGGAACTCGTCACACACTACGTCACTACCGCACACTACGTCACTCCGACGTCATCAGCTCTCCAAACACATGCAGATAAGCTCTATTTTGATTTTTTTCTTGTTGTTATTTTTAGATATTTTTTGGATTGATTTTTGAATGTTATGTTATTTAATTACATTTATTTACGCTTATGTTATTATTTTGTATGTACTAGCTCACGCGAGTCTCAGAATTTTTATGAGAGATACTCATTTAGGGATTGTTTCGGTTTAGGAAGGGTTAGGACTGAATTTAACTTATTTCGACGCTTGTTACGCTCGCATTACCCTGATTGGTCGACCAACCACCCGTATTGCGCCTATTTTTGCGTATTATATTTAAAGTCTAAGCTATCTAAACATCCGAAGTCCTCGCTCGTTCGTGCGCCACGCATCCCCTATTTGGTACAGTTTATTCACTTATTAGTATTACCTTTCGTTTATATCTCGCATGAGTTATATAATTCATTCAGAAAATTTGTTAATATAAAGAATTTCGATTTCAAACTTTATTTATATAATGTAATACTACAAATATTTAATATATCCTACATTTCAATTTCAAACGGAGCTTTATTTGTTTTTTTTTGAGTTACCTACTATTATCTTTGATTATCCTTCACAGATTCGTATTTTCGTGGTTGTATACTAGGTTTCCTTTTTTTTAACAACAACCACGTGGCGCCCTATTATAATTTATACTATTTCATTATTTGAACCACCCCCTTCTCCACTGTCTAAAAGCTGGCGGCCGCATTCACTGTTATCTTGAATGCGTAAGAGCTACAATAATACACGACTGTGTGGTGCACGTAGCAACATGAATATGAATGTTTCAACAAAAATTTCCATTACAAGAATTGATAAAATTTGACTAAATTTTTGTAAAATATTATATAAATAACTGCCTCCGCGCCCGAATTTTTAAATTCTCCGTCATATTTTAGTTAAAAGAAAACATTGCAACAAGAAAATTGCTATTTTAAGTGTGGTAAGTATTCTAGGATCCAGCCCATGTAGCTTACAATATACAACGTGTATTGTATTTTATTTATTAACTGTCAATCCACATATTGTTTCTATTGCTACAATAAGCATACTTAGATATATTATATTAACATTACATCTCCCCTTCTAAGTAAATATAAGTCATTGAAAAACATAATTAATAAATCAAATATATAACATATATTAACAAATTTTAATGAGCCTCTTATGAGGGTTCACTTGACGTCCACTTCTTGTTGTACGTTGTTCTTCTTGTGGTGGAAGACCTTGACGCTGTGGAGTTTCAACTGCCACTCGTGGTTTCGGGATGACATCATCAATTTCAGGAAGAGATCTGTCGTCATCGTCTTCTTCATTGAAGTCAGCTGGTTTTTGAATTTTGATAAGATGGTATCGATTTCGACGAACCATCCTTTTTTCCGTCTCAATGATGTCGATGTCTTTGATCATAGTAAAATTTCTCTTTACTACGATCTTCAAGTTCATGAATTTGAATAGCTTTCTTATCTGGTATTTCTGGTTCTAATTTCGTTGTAGTAATCGGTACAGAATTTCTAAGACGTCTTCCCATCAGGAGTTTAGCTGGAGAAAACCCATTAGAGAGAGGTGTTGCACGATAGTTCTGCAAAGCTCTGTAAACATCGTCACTCTTCTTTAAACTTCTCTTTACAATTTTAACTCCGGCTTCGCTGAATCCATTACTTTGAGGATATTTCGGACTCGATGTATGCCGAAAACCCCAATCAATTTTAAATTTTGAAATGTCGGATGATAGTAGTAGACCAAAATGCGTTCCATTATCACTGATGATTTCTTCTGGAGTACCATGACGAGAAAATATGGACTTCAAATGGTTAACCACTTCTTTCTCCCGTAACGATGATAATGGTGCAATTTCTGGGTAACGAGAATAATAATCAGTAACAAGAAGATACCATTTACCGTCAAGCTTGAATAAATCCATGCCAAGTTTCTACCAAGGCCGTTTTGGGAATTCAGACGGAATCAATGTTTCATGTTTGTTCTTTGATTCCATTATACACTGACTACATTCTTTGATTAGTTCTTCAATAACAACAGTAATTCTCGGCCACCAAACAGAATCTCGTATTCTTTCTCTGCACTTCACTATATCCTTTATGTATTTTATGTAAAATATCTTTTCGGAGTGGACCTGAAGGAATATAAATTCGCGTAGCTTTCATTAGTATATTATCTTGGACAGAAATCCCATTTCTATACTGCCAATATACTTTTAAATTACTATCTAATGTATCTTTTTTAGGCCATCCGTTAATACTATACTCTTTCAGCTTCAAAGAAATTTCATCGCGTGTTTGTGCTGCGATAATTTCTTCAAGTCTCGTATCGGATGAAGGAAAATTATTTCTGATCATACTCACATAAGCAGTGACTTCCGGTTCAAAGTCGTCATCATCTGCAGTACATTGAAGTGGTCTCCTTGATAAAATATCTGCAGTGTATAATTCTTTGCCAGGAATATGACGAATATCGTAAATATATCTTGCTAGTCGATGTCGCATACGTTGAAGTTTTGGTGTTATGTCGATTCAGTCTTTTGTACTGAAGATAGGTACCAACGGTTTATGATCTGTTTCTAAAGTAATCTTCAGTCGTATAATGAAATTTTTAAATCGCTCGCATGCCCAAACCAATGAATAGGTATCCCTCTTTTTCTATCTGTGGCCAGTTTCTCTGATGAGCTGTCAACGTTTTAGAAGCATAAGCGATGGAGCGGAAATTACCATCCTTTTGTCGCTGCTTAAGAACTGCCCCGATTCCATAGGAGGAAGCGTGAGCACTTATGACAGTCTCACGATGTGGTTCAAACCAGGCTAAAATTGGAGATTTACTTAGATTTTCTTTTATTCCATTAAACGCTCGTTGTTGTGTTGGACCGCAGACGAATTAATTTCTTTCACTCAGTATTTCATTAAGAACGTGTGCTTTTGTTGCCAAATCTGGGAAAAATTTTGTCAAATAGTTGACAGAACCCAATCAACTTCTTAATTCAGAACGGTTTTGTGGGTTTCCCATTTCTCGTATGGCTGTAACTCGCTCACTGTCAATATGCATGCCATTTTCATCGATTATATGGCCAAGAAATTTGACACGAGTGACACCGAACATGCATTTGTCAATATTTAATGTCACTCCGGCTTTTTGTAATTTCTGAAACACACAATTTAATCGAGTATCATGTTCTTCTATAGTTGTTCCAAAAACGAGTATATCGTCTATGTTGACTTGTACACCCTCTAGTCCTTGCAGAATTCCAGACATTCGCTTTTGTAATACTTCCGGAGCCGCATTAATGCCAAACGGAAGTCTCTTGAATTTATATCTTCCGAAAGGTGTTATAAATGTTGTTAACAACTGTGACTCTAGATCTAACTCACACTGCCAAAATCCATGATTTGCGTCTATTTTACTGAAGTACTTCGCTTTTCCTAGTCGACCTAGGATGTTCTCAGTCGTAGGCTTTGGAAAGATCTCTCGTTGAACATATTTGTTTAGTCTACATAATCCACGCACATCCTAATTGTCCCGTTAGGTTTTGGAGCTAAGACGAGTCCTGCACACCAATCTGTCGGTTCTTCTACCGCTTCTATTACACCTAGTTGTACCATGTTTTCTAGATTGCGTTTAATTTCATCTAACATTGATATCGGAATTCTTCTTGGTGTTGTTAATGCATACGGTACTGCGTCAGGCTGCAAGGTAATGTGATAGGGAAGTTTCACGCGTCCTAATCCTTTAAATAATTTCGGATAGTGTTTAACCGGGTCAAATGACATTTTTGACGCTTGTTCCGAGCTTACTCCATTAACATCAGCACGTGTGACAATACCAAGATCTTCACATGTATCACCATCTAATAGATCACATTCTAAATCTTCAATGATGTGTAACAGAGGGGTTGTGCAGTGAAGTACAAGCCCTCGTTGACGTACTGAATTATGCAGGACGGTTCAAAGAATGTAAGTTTATACTTACCTGTTCACTGCTGTCCTTCGTTGATGCTGTACTCTGGGTAGGTGCGGGTGGAAGGTGAAAATGGGCACTTCAAAAGACACTACTCTTTAAGCTTCGACGTTTAATAATTTTTATTAAAAATTAAAAATTATAAAGTCCGATTTGCAATAACTTAAATACTAACAATAAATTTTAAAGTAAACTAAATGAACAAATCTACTGAAATTAAATTACTATTAATTATCCTAACCACGACCGTGATTTGCGACACCCGATGTGAGAATGCTCACAAATTTTTGGTCTTCTACCAAGTCGAATCAAACTGCTGACATATCGCTTGGGAGTATTCCACCGTTTTTGCCAACTTATCGAATGTCATCGAACGGCGGAAGCCACCCAGCCACGTGCCAGCACTCTGCAGCGGATAGCGAGTTCAATCAACCACCTACGCTAACAATTTTTGCTAATTGAACTCACATCCGTTACACTATCTTCCCCTCTAAACTCGACTGTGAGTGGAATTCAAAGTCGAGTCTAGCTGAATTTCATTCAACTTGGTAGTGGTATACAAAAAACAAACTAGACTATGGGCTGGCGCAGAATGTCGAGGTTAGCGGAAGAACCAGTGGGTTGCTGAGCTACGGCTATTGGGAGACCCGGGTAGATTGGTGGAGGCTCGGTCTCCGCGACCTGGTTGGGGGTTTGTTGTCGTGCCAAGTTAATTAGGTATCGCGTAGTTAAGGCATTCCACAAACTGGCGAACAGGAACCATCTCCGAGGGGGTTGATCGGGAGTGACCGCCTTCCTTAAACTCAGTAGGTTTAACACTACGTTTGCTACGTACCTTATCAGCGCGTACAGAGTGTACAGAAGCATCAGAACCGAGAAAAGGTTTCCCATATATGATAAGAAACCCCACACTTCCGCTGCAGCACTCCATGCCATCTTGGCGAACTCGCTTTGGCTGAATACATTGGGCAAGTGGTAATCCTGGCTATCTACTTGAACTCCCGTGACCCTTCTCGTGATTACGTTAGTTACGGCGCGTCGCTCCTGTGGGAACAAGAGTGTGCGTTGGAACTCTTCCATGTCCTGCTTACTGTACACTCCATTGGCGCTGATCGGGGCTATCTTCGTCATTGGCATTACGTCGCTGGGATCGTTAGCGTCGAGGACCATAGGATCGGGCTGCGTTCTTCTAAGTTCGGGGTCAATTTCGAACCATTTGCCTTCCAGGTGGAACATAACTGGCAATTTAGTTCTGCAGTCGACCTGCGTACCATGGTCCTGAATTATACGAGTGAGAGGGGCCATGAACTTGCTCTCATTCTTGTAAACTATTGGCAGCTCTTGATAGCAGAAGTCCGTTTTTCTGAAGTCGACTACTTTAGCACTGCAACGAATTATGTATAAAACTTCGCCCATCACTCGACCCATATGCCCGGCTGCTTCCTTCACGAGGCCGCTGACAATATCCGGCTTTTCTAAGGCTAGCATGATACGGTTTTTGAGGATGTTTTCACGTAGATGGCATCTCTTCATAATGGCGTCGTACACGAGCTCTCTAGCCTGTTGCTTGAAAGCGATCTCTAGGAACAACAACTTACTGAGAACCTGTGCCATGATGTCGGTATTGTGGGTCACTCTTCTTGATTTCTGAAAATAGAAGCCAAGCGAGGATTCAAAGATAACTATCAATCTATTCTGCTCTGTACGCCATGCCCGCTGATGGCATAACAATTCAGCGGACAATAACCTCAAGGCGAAAACCGTATCCTGTCCGCAGCGCCAGTTGTAACAGAGGGGTTGTGCAGTGAAGTACAAGCCCTCGTTGACGTACTGAATTATGCAGGACGGTTCAAAGAATGTAAGTTTATACTTACCTGTTCACTGCTGTCCTTCGTTGATGCTGTACTCTGGGTAGGTGCGGGTGGAAGGTGAAAATGGGCACTTCAAAAGACACTACTCTTTAAGCTTCGACGTTTAATAATTTTTATTAAAAATTAAAAATTATAAAGTCCGATTTGCAATAACTTAAATACTAACAATAAATTTTAAAGTAAACTAAATGAACAAATCTACTGAAATTAAATTACTATTAATTATCCTAACCACGACCGTGATTTGCGACACCCGATGTGAGAATGCTCACAAATTTTTGGTCTTCTACCAAGTCGAATCAAACTGCTGACATATCGCTTGGGAGTATTCCACCGTTTTTGCCAACTTATCGAATGTCATCGAACGGCGGAAGCCACCCAGCCACGTGCCAGCACTCTGCAGCGGATAGCGAGTTCAATCAACCACCTACGCTAACAATTTTTGCTAATTGAACTCACATCCGTTACAGATGTATATATCGACAAGTTTTTCTCGTCCCCGATATTCGATTTTCTCCCAGAAGAAACCTTCACTCTTCATGGAATTATGATCGGCACAGTAAAGACGTTTTTTGGGTGGTCGAAGTGTCTTGTCGCTAAAGAACATGTGATATGTCTTTCCAGAAATGCAAGTAGTTTCTGCTCCTCTGTCGGCTTTGAAACTAATTGAATTATTTAAAATTTTTACCGTAACCCTCCATATATTTCGTGGTTTTCTCACGGTATTGGATGTATTTGCATAAATTTCTGACGTACGAATTGTCCCCATAAATGAATCTGGTTCTTGTGCTACGGCATGAATAACATTTCTATTTGTATTTCTTGTGCGGTACACTTGCGCAAAATGTCCTCGTTTCTTAAATTTATGACATTCTACGTTATTAGCAGGACATTGTTTTGGTGGATGCATATCTCTGCCACATTTTCCGCAATTTTTGTTGTTTTTATGTTTAGTATCGTCACTATTTGTTCTAGTGTTCATATTCACGTTTTGACATTTCTTTCGGAAAAATTCATTACGTTTATCTTTCAGGCTGATAACTCGACCGACATCCGATTTTGCATTTTCGGTTGGTATATTCGGTAGTTGTTGTTTAATTTGTTCACTTGCTTTGACGTATTGTGTTGCCTTATCTAAAGTTAAGTCTGTTTGTAGTTGTAACTTTTCAGTCATCTTTCTATCACGTACACCTACGACTATTCGATCACGAATTAATTCTTCTTTTAGCACACCGAAATCACAATGTTCTGCTTGTGCATGAAGAGCAGTAATAAATTCATCAACCGACTCTCCTTCTTGTTGGAATCGTTGATTAAAAATAGATCGTACATAGATTATGTTTCTTTTAGGAATGAAATGATCATTGAAAGCTGTCACTACATCGTTGAACTTAAGCCTCTTCTCTTCGTTAAGACTTAACGTAAGGAACACATCGTCAGCCTGTGGTCCCATGCAGTATATTAACGCGCTAATTTGTTGAGATTCTGGTTCTTGGTCGAGTCCGGACGCTTCGCGATATCGTTGAAAACGTGTAAGCCACCTTGGCCATTCTGTAGCTCGAGAAAAATTAATTTTTTCCAGGGGTTGCCATATATACTCCATTGTGACAATATTTAACGGCAGAACTGCACTTCTACTCACTTAATTATAACGGTATTTTCCGCTGCCACCATGTATTGTATTTTATTTATTAACTGTCAATCCACATATTGTTTCTATTGCTACAATAAACATACTTAGATATATTATATTAACATCGCACAACGTATTCATCAAGTATAGGTAAAATCTGACTTTATTATTGTAAAAAATCATATAAAAATTTGCTTCCGCGCCTGATTTTTATATTTCTTCATTATATTTTAGCTAAAAGAAAACATTGCAACAAGAAAATTGCTATTTTAAGTGTGGTAGGTATTCTGGAATCCAGCCCATGTAGCTTACAATATACAACGTATTCATCAAGAATAGGTAAAATCTGACTTTATTTTTGTAAAAAATCATATAAATATTTGCTTCCGCGCCCGAATTTTATAATTTTTCATCATATTTTATCCATAGTATAGGTCCAAAAGCATGTTTATGAATGGAAGGGTGTAGGATGAAGGTAGAACCTCAAGTCTTAAACACACTGTTGTCTAAAAATTTTTTTTTTGTTACCGGTTTCGGTTACTGGGTAACCATCCTCAGACCGGCGAGACTACAAAAGAGGAAAGAATTTTACGTATAATTGTACACTATGAAGATGAATAAATGTATAAATTATTGAACAAATATCATAACATTGTTAAAAAAATTATTTGTATGTAAAACAAAGTCATGAAAACTTATTATAAAATAAAAGTGTTAATTAGGTTTAAAATTATTTTTTTTTAAATTAGTATAAAATATGAAACTTACACTAAAATGATTACAGGAACGACAAACTTATAGCGAAGAAACGAAATTTGTTGTAAGAATTCATTAAAATTCAAACTTTTTAATAAATAAACGCAAAAAATTGAAAACCAAAATCAGCGACGCTCAAATAAAAATGAAGACTAGTGAAAAAGTTTTTTAATTTAAAATGAACAAGTATGCGCAAGAACCAAAAAACGAGGGAAAAAACTTGAATGGAAGGAGATTTTAATTTAGAAGGATCTCCAGCAGGGGGCCTTAAGGTGTTTTTTTTATTTCTAGATTTTCCAGAAAATCGAGAACTTTACCGTTCTTATGAAAATGAAGTATTTCAAAATCTTTGTAAATATTAACTCTGCGTTAGTGTGGTGGAATAAAATCACACCATTAGTGTGGTGGGGTCTCATAGACCCCAGAAGTTTTTTTTATTATTTATGAAACGTAAAATAATAAAAAAAAATATTGAATTTTTTTTTGTAATGTTGTAGGTTTTAGAAACAAATACAGAAAAAAAAATTGTTTATTATGTTTAATACAAAAAATATTTACAATAATTAAAAAACAGGCAACATTAACACTTTAAAGCACAACGTTGCATTTAAACTTAAAAAAAATAATTAACAAACATAAACAAAATAATAAGTATTATTTATATATAAATAAAAGATCATTCAATAAAATAAAAAAAAACATTTATCGTAAAAACTTAAAAAATTATTCATCAACAAATTCATTGCAATTTTTGCATTTGAAATATACGTGCTCAAGGCAGAGTGGTACGTTACACTAAGTACAAGTATATGAAGTTTTTCGATCTTGATTTCTCGGACACACGGAACATCTGCTTTTAACTTTTAGTCGTTTAGTAGGATTCTCAGAAGTTGAAGTACTAGGACGCAAATTTCGTGGCAATCGAGTATTTTCAATTCTACTGCTTTTCGAGTCAACAATTAGTTGCATTTCCAATGTTTTTAGATAAGATCTTCTCTTTAAATTTAATTGATTTGTATTTGTATTTTGTTGAACATCTACCGTAAAATATACAGAAACATGTACAAATAAAGTCGTAAAGAAAATAATCATTATTACTCACCTAAACACGAAAAGTTACAGCTTTAGTATGGTGGGGTATTACAGACTTCAGCCAACTTTAACGAATGCCGAAAAGTAACTGATGTATTATAAATGGTTAATTGTACCAAATATAATATCAGAAATATAAACTGTACAGCTACTAAAAATTACATAGCAATATGATAAATAGTTTTAAACATACAATACGTTTTATTACTACTGAGGTCTATCAGACCCCACCACACTAACGGCGGGTTAAAACTGTGGCCTGTTTCAATTATGTGTTCTGCAAACGTTGAGTGTCCGGATTTAGAGTTCAAAACGTGCGCGTGTTCTTTGAATCGTGTGTAGAAGTTGCGTCCTGTTTTACCGACATAGTTCGCTTGACAATTTTGACAAATGAGTTTGTAAACACCAGATGATTCGATGGCACTTTGTTTATCTAATTTGATGCATAATTGTTTTTTTTAGGTTAGTGATAGGTTTAAATACAATATCAATATTCAATTTGTGGAAAATATTTTTAATTTTGTAACAAATGTTGCCAATGTAAGGAATGCTCATTCTTAAATTTTCAATTGTTTCTATATGGATTGTGTTATATGCTTCTTGTAGTGATAGTTTGTGTAATTTCCTATTTATTAGTTTATCTATTATGTTAGGATGAAAATTATTTGCAATTGCTAGTTGTTTAAGGATTTAAATTTCGTTTTTTATTTCCTGGTTATCTAGTCCATAAGTTAACATTCTGTGGATGTGTGAATTGAAAACAGCTGATTTATGAGCGGTGCAATGATTTGAACTATTGTTAATGGAGTCTATTGTTTGAGTTGGTTTTCTGAAAATTTTGAAGGTAAAATTATTGTTTATTTTGGCTATATTTATATCTAAGAATTTGATTGTATTATTAGTTAATAATTCGATCGAAAAAGAGATATTTGGATGTAGATTATTGATTTTGCCAAAGAAAACGTTTAGTTCGTCAAGGGAACCTGTCCAAACACAGAGTACATCATCCACATAGCGATACCAGAACTGAATGTGTTGTGTATAATCATTAAATAATTGAAAGTTGTTTTCCTCAAACTTTTTCATGAAAATCTCGGCTAAAGTTCCGGAGAGTAGAGATCCCATAGCTTAACCTGCGGTTTGTTCATATGTGTTGTTATTAAAAATGAAACAATTTTGTTTAAGACATTGTTTAAGTAAGTTTAAAAAACTAGAGCAGATGTCGTCTAAAAAGGTGGATCAAATAACATTGATGATATTAAGGTGACAGTTTCCTGTATCGGAACATTGGTAAATAAATTGTTTACATCAAAAGAGACTAGAATTCCGTTTCTGTCGTTATTTACATTTCTAATTTTACCTATTAGATCGTGAGTTTTTTTTATCGAGTATTTAGATTTGAAATTTAGATTTTTAGTGATGAAATTATTAAGTTCTTTTGCTAATAATTAAGTAAGTGAATCAATAAAAGATACTACCGGTCTAATAGGACAATTAGTTTTGTGGATTTTGGGAAGACCGTATAAAATTGGTGTTCTGGAGTTCATCGGTATTAAATTTTTTATATTATATAGTTTTAAGAATACAGTATGGTTTCTTATTTCTTTTTTCATGTTAGTGATAAAAGAGTTTGTAGGATTTGTTCTAAGTATTTAAAATTACTAGTATTTAAGAAATCTTCTACTTTGTTAACATAATTGTCAATATTTAAAATGCAAATACAGTTGCCTTTGTCAGCTTTAGTTATTATCAAGTTGTTTTCTTTAATTTTAGTTTTGATGTCATTAAGGGTGTTTTTCGTGGTTATGTTTACACTTGTAGACGTATTTTTGGTGGGGAAATTATTCTTTTTGTATGTAGCTACTATATGTGTCAAATCTAATAAAATGTCTTTTTCATTTGTTAAGCTTGCTATGTTGTCAATATTTGCAACGAATTCCTCAAGTTGTTTTTTGGAGGGGGTATTGATGGGATTAAAACACGCTTAGGTTACTACAGTCTACAATGTTTATAAATAATTTAACAAAAATATCCATTTCAAGAATAGGTAAAATCTGACTTTATTTTTGTAAAAAATCAAATAAATATTAGCTTTCGCGCCCGAAATTTATTATTTTTCATCATATTTTACCTAAAAGAAAACATTGCAACAAGAAAATTGCTATTTCAAGTGTGGTAGGTATTCTGGAATCCAGCCCATGTAGCTTACAATATACAACGTATTTATCAAAAATAGGTAAAATCTGACTTTATTTTTGTAAAAAATGATATAAATATTGGCTTCCGCGCCCGAATTTCATAATTTTTCATCATATTTTATCCATAGTATAGGTCCAAAAGCATGATTATGAATGTTTTAACAAAAATATCTATTTCAAAAATAGGTAAAATCTGATTTTATTTTTGTAAAAAATCAAAAATTTTTGCATCCGCGCCTGAATTTTATGATTTTTCATCATATTTTCGCTAAAAGAAAACATTGCAACAAGAAAATTGCTATTTCAAGTGTGGTAGGTATTCTAGAATGCAGCCCATGTAGCTTACAATATACAACGTATTCATCAAAAATAGGTGAAATCTAACTTTATTTTTGTAAAAAATCTTATAAATATTTGCTTCCGCGCCCGAATTTTATAATTTTTATCATATTTTATCCATAGTATAGGTCCAAAAGCATGTTTATGAATGCTTTAACAAAAATATCCATTTCAAGAATAGGTAAAATCTGACTTTATTTTTGTAAAAAAATCGTATAAATATTTGCTTCCGCGCCCGAATTTTATGATATTTTATCATAATTTAGGTAAAAGGAAACATTGCAACAAGAAAATTGCTATTTCAATGGTGGTAGGTATTCTAGAATCCAGCCAATGAAGCTTACAATATACAACGTATTAATCAAAAATAGGTAAAATCTGACTTAATTTTTGTAAAAAATTATATAAATATTTGCTTCCGCGCCCGAATTTTATAATTTTTTATCATATTTTATCCATAGTATAGGTACAAAAGCATGTTAATAAATGTTTTAACAAAAATATCCATTTCAAAAATAGGTGAAATCTGACTTTATTTTTGTAAAAAATCATATAAATATTTGCTTCCGCGCCCAAATTTTATGATTTTTCATCATATTTTAGCTAAAAGAAAACATTGCAAACAAGAAAATTGCTATTTCAAGTGTGGTAGGTATTCCAGAATCCAGCCCATGTAGCTTACAATATACAACGTATTCATCAAAAATAGGTAAATTCTGACTTTATTTTTGTAAAAAATCATATAAATATTTGCTTCCGCGGCCGAATTTTATGATTTTTCATAATAATTTAGCTAAAAGAAAACATTGCAACAAGAAAATTGCTATTTCAAGTGTGGTAGGTATTCTTTAATCCAGCCCATGTAGCTTACAATATATAACGTATTCATCAAAAATAGGTAAAATCTGACTTTATTTTTGTAAAAAATCATATAAATATTTGCTTCCGCGCCCAAATTTTATGATTTTTCATCATATTTTAGCTAAAAGAAAACATTGCAAACAAGAAAATTGCTATTTCAAGTGTGGTAGGTATTCCAGAATCCAGCCCATGTAGCTTACAATATACAACGTATTCATCAAAAATAGGTAAATTCTGACTTTATTTTTGTAAAAAATCATATAAATATTTGCTTCCGCGGCCGAATTTTATGATTTTTCATAATAATTTAGCTAAAAGAAAACATTGCAACAAGAAAATTGCTATTTCAAGTGTGGTAGGTATTCTTTAATCCAGCCCATGTAGCTTACAATATATAACGTATTCATCAAAAATAGGTAAAATCTGACTTAATTTTTGTAAAAAATTATATAAATATTTGCTTCCGCGCCCGAATTTTATAATTTTTCATCATATTTTATCCATAGTATAGGTCCAAAAGCATGTTTATGAATGTTTTAACAAAAATATCCATTTCAAGAATAGGTAAAATCTATCTTTATTTTTGTAAAAAATCATATAAATATTTGCTTCTGCGCCCGAATTTTATGATTTTTCATCATAATTTAGGCAAAAGAAAACATTGTAACAAGAAAATTGCTATTTCAAGTGTGGTAGGTATTCTAGAATCCAGACAATGAATCTTACAATATACAACGTATTTATCAAAAATAGGTAAAATCTGAATTTATTTTGTAAAAAATTATATAAATATTTACTTCCGCGCCTGACTTTTATAATTTTTCATCATATTTTATCCATAGTATAGGTCCAAAAGCATGTTTATGAATGTTTTAACAATAATATCCATTTCAAGATTAGGTAAAATCTGACTTTTTTTTGTAAAAAATCATATAAATATTTGCTTCCGCGCCCGAATTTTATATTTTTTTATCATATTTTAGCTAAAAGAAAACATTGCAACAAGAAAATTGCTATTTCAAGTGTAGTAGGTATTCTATAATCAAGCCCATGTAGCTTACAATATACAACGTATTCATCAAGAATAGGTAAAATCTGACTTTATTTTTGTAAAAAATGATATAAATATTTGCTTCCGCGCCCGAAATTTTGTAATTTTTATCATATTTTAGCTAAAAGAAAACATTGAAACAAGAAAATTGCTATTTCAAGTATGGTAGGTATTCTAGAATCCAACCCATGTAGCTTACAATATACAACGTATTCATCAAAAATAGGTAAAATCTGACTTTATTTTTGTAAAAAATCATATAAATATTTGTTTCCGCGCCCGAATTTTATAATTTTTCATCATGTTTTATCCATAGTATAGGTCCAAAAGCATGTTTATGAATGTTTTCAGATAAAAATCCATTTCAAGAATAGGTAAAATCTGACTTAATTTTTGTAAAAAATCATATAAATATTTGCTTCCGCGCCCGAATTTTGTAAATTTTCATCATATTTTAGCTAAAAGAAAACATTGCAACAAGAAAATTGCTATTTCAAGTGTGGTAGGTATTCTAGAATCCAGCCAATGAAGCTTACAATATACAACGTATTCATAAATTAGGTAAATTCTGACTTTATTTTTGTAAAACATCATATAAATATTTGCTTCCGCGCCTGAATTTTATAATTTTTCATCATATTTTATCCATAGTATAGGTCCAAAAGCATGTTTATGAATGTTTTAACAAAAAAATCCATTTCAAAAATAGGTAAAATCTGACTTTATTTTTGTAAAAAATCATATAAATATTTGCTTCCGCGCCCGAATTTTATAATTTTTCATTATATTTTAGCAAAAAAAAACAATGCAACAAGAAAAATACTATTTCAAGTGTGGTAGGTATTCTAGAATCCAGCCCATGTAGCTTACAATATACAACGAATTCATCAAGAATAGGTAAAATCTGACTTTATTTTTGTAAAAAATGATATAAATATTTGCTTCCGCGCCCGAATTTTATAATTTTTCATCATATTTTATCCATAGTATAGTTCCAAAAGCATGTTTATGAATGTTTTAACAAAAATATCCATTTTAAAAATAGGTAAAATCTGACTTTATTTTTGTAAAAAATCATATAAATATTTGCTTCCGCGCCCGAATTTTATGATTTTTCATCATAATTTAGGTAAAAGAAAACATTGCACAAGAAAATTGCTATTTCAAGTGTGGTAGGTATTCTAGAATCCAGCCAATGAAGTTTACAATATACAACGTATTCATCAAAAATAGATAAAATCTGACATTATTTTTGTAAAAAGTTATATAAATATTTGCTTTCGCGCCCAAATTTTATAATTTTTCATCATATTTTATCAATAGTATATGTCCAAAAGCATGTTTATGAATGTTTTAACAAAAATATCCATTTCAAAAATAGGTAATATCTGACTTTATTTTTGTATAAAATCATATAAACATTTGCTTCCGCGCCCGAATTTTAAGATTTTTCATCATATTTTAGCTAAAAGAAAACATTGCAACAAGAAAATTGCTATATCAAGTGTAGTAGGTATTCTAGAATCCAGCCCATGTAGCTTACAATATACAACGTATTCATCAAAAATAGGTAAAATCTGACTTTATTTTTGTAAAAAATCATATAAATATTTGCTTCCGCGCCCGAATTTTATAATTTTTCATCATATTTTATCCATAATATAGGTCTAAAAGCATGTTTGTGAATGTTTTAACAAAAATATCCATTTCAAGAATAGGTAAAATCTGACTTTATTTTTGTAAAAAATCATATAAATATTTTCTTCCGCGTCAGAATTTTATGATTTTTCATCATAATTTAGGTAAAAGAAAACATTGCAACAAGAAAATTGCTATTTCAAGTTTCGTAGGTATTCTAGAATCCAGCCAATGAAGCTTAGAATATACAACGTATTCATCAAAAATAGGTAAAATCTAACTTTATTTTTGTAAAAAATCATGAATATTTGTTTCCGCGCCCGAATTTTATAATTTTTCATAATATTTTATTCATAGTATAGGTCCAAAAGCATGTTTATGAATGATTTAAAAAAAATATCCATTTCAAGAATAGGTAAAATCTGCCTTTATTTTTATAAAAAATCATATAAACATTTGCTTCCGCGCCCGAATTTAATGATTTTTCATCATAGTTTAGCTAAAAGAAAACATTGCAACAAGAAAATTGCTATTTCAAGTGTGGTAGGTATTCTAAAATGCAGCTCATGTAGCTTACAATATACAACGTATTCATCAAAAATAGATAAAATCTGACTTTATTTTTGTAAAAAATCATATATATAGATATATATATATATATATATATATATATATATATATATATATATATATATTTGCTTTCGCGCCCGAATTTTATAATTTTTTATCATATTTTATCCATAGAATAGGTCAAAAAGCATGTTAATGAATGTTTTAAAAAAATATCCATTTCAAGAATAGGTAAACTCTGACCTTATTTTTGTAAAAAATCATATATATATATATATATATATATATATATATATATATATATATATATTTGCTTCCGCGCCCGAATTTTATGATTTTTCATTATAGTTTAGCTAAAAGAAATATTGCAACAAGAAAATTGTTATTTCAAGTGTGGTAGGTATTTTAGAATCCAACTTATGTAGCTTACAATATACAACGTATTCATCAAAAATAGGTAAAATCTGACTTTATTTTTGTAAAAAATCATATAAATATGTGCTTCCGCGCCCGAATTTTATAATTTTTCATCATGTTTTATGCATAATATAGGTCCAAAAGCATGTTTATGAATGTTTTAACAAAAATATCCATTTCAAGAATAGGTAAAATCTGACATTATTTTTGTAAAAAATCATATAAATATTTGCTTCCGCGCTCGAATTTTATGATTTTTCATCATAATTTAGGTAAAAGAAAACATTGCAACAAGAAAATTGCAATTTCAAGTGTGGTAGGTATTCTAGAATCCAGCCCATGTAGCTTACAATATACAACGAATTCATCAAGAATAGGTAAAATCTGACATTATTTTTGTAAAAAATGATATAAATATTTGCTTCCGCGCTTGAATTTTATAATATTTCATCATATTTTATCCATAGTATATGTCTAAAAGCATGTTTGTGAATGTTTTAACAAAAATATCCATTTGAAGAATAGGTAAAATCTGACTTTATTTTTGTAAAAAATCATATAAGTATTTTCTTCCGCGTTCGAATTTTATGATTTTTCATCATAATTTAGCTAAAAGAAAACATTGCAACAAGAAAATTTCTATATCAAGTGTGATAGGTATTCTAGAATCCAGCCCATGTAGCTTACAATATACAACGTATTCATCAAAAATAGGTAAAATCTGACTTTATTTTTGTAAAAAATCATATAAATATTTGCTTCCGAGCCCGAATTTTATAATTTTTCATAATATTTTATTCATAGTATAGGTCCAAAAGCATGTTTATGAATGTTTTAAAAAAAATATCCATTTCAAGAATAGGTAAAATCTGCCTTTATTTTTATAAAAAATCATATAAACATTTGCTTCCGTGCCCAAATTTTATGATTTTTCATCATAGTTTAGCTAAAAGAAAACATTGCAACAAGAAAATTGCTATTTCAAGTGTGGTAGGTATTCTAGAATGCAGCTCATGTAGCTTACAATATACAACGTATTCATCAAAAATAGGTAAAATCTGACTTTATTTTTGTAAAAAATCATATAAATATTTGCTTCCGCGCCCGAATTTTATAATTTTTTATCATATTTTATCTATAGAATAGGTCCAAAAGCATGTTTATGAATGTTTTAAAAAATATATCCATTTCAAGAATATGTAAACTCTGACTTTATTTTTGTAAAAAATCATATATATATATATTTGCTTCCGCGCCCGAATATTATGATTTTTCATCATAGTTTAGCTAAAAGAAATATTGCAACAAGAAAATTGCTATTTCAAGTGTGGTAGGTATTCTAGAATCCAGCTCATGTAGCTTACAATATACAACGTATTCATCAAAAATATTTGAAATCTGACTTTATTTTTGTAAAAAATCATATAAATATTTGCTTCCGCGCCCGAATTTTATAATTTTTCATCATATTTTATCCATAGTATAGGTCTAAAAGCATGTTTGTGAATGTTTTAACAAAAATATCCATTTCAAGAATAGGTAAAATCTGACATTATTTTTGTAAAAAATCATATAAATATTTGCTTCCGCGCTCGAATTTTATGATTTTTCATCATAATTTAGGTAAAAGAAAACATTGCAACAAGAAAATTGCAATTTCAAGTGTGGTAGGTATTCTAGAATCCAGCCCATGTAGCTTACAATATACAACGAATTCATCAAGAATAGGTAAAATCTGACATTATTTTTGTAAAAAATGATATAAATATTTGCTTCCGCGCCCGAATTTTATAATATTTCATCATATTTTATCCATAGTATATGTCTAAAAGCATGTTTGTGAATGTTTTAACAAAAATATCCATTTGAAGAATAGGTAAAATCTGACTTTATTTTTGTAAAAAATCATATAAGTATTTTCTTCCGCGTTCGAATTTTATGATTTTTCATCATAATTTAGCTAAAAGAAAACATTGCAACAAGAAAATTTCTATATCAAGTGTGATAGGTATTCTAGAATCCAGCCCATGTAGCTTACAATATACAACGTATTCATCAAAAATAGGTAAAATCTGACTTTATTTTTGTAAAAAATCATATAAATATTTGCTTCCGAGCCCGAATATTATAATTTTTCATAATATTTTATTCATAGTATAGGTCCAAAAGCATGTTTATGAATGTTTTAAAAAAAATATCCATTTCAAGAATAGGTAAAATCTGCCTTTATTTTTATAAAAAATCATATAAACATTTGCTTCCGCGCCCGAATTTTATGATTATTCATCATAGTTTAGCTAAAAGAAAACATTGCAACAAGAAAATTGCTATTTCAAGTGTGGTAGGTATTCTAGAATGCAGCTCATGTAGCTTACAATATATAACGTATTCATCAAAAATAGGTAAAATCTGACTTTATTTTTGTAAAAACTCATATAAATATTTGCTTCCGCGCCCGAATTTTATAATTTTTTATCATATTTTATCTATAGAATAGGTCCAAAAGCATGTTTATGAATGTTTTAAAAAATATATCCATTTCAAGAATATGTAAACTCTGACTTTATTTTTGTAAAAAATCATATATATATATTTGCTTCCGCGCCCGAATATTATGATTTTTCATCATAGTTTAGCTAAAAGAAATATTGCAACAAGAAAATTGCTATTTCAAGTGTGGTAGGTATTCTAGAATACAGCTCATGTAGCTTACAATATACAACGTATTCATCAAAAATAGGTGAAATCTGACTTTATTTTTGTAAAAAATCATATAAATATTTGCTTCCGCGCCCGAATTTTATAATTTTTCATCATATTTTATCCATAGTATAGGTCTAAAAGCATGTTTGTGAATGTTTTAACAAAAATATCCATTTCAAGAATAGGTAAAATCTGACATTATTTTTGTAAAAAATCATATAAATATTTGCTTCCGCGCTCGAATTTTATGATTTTTCATCATAATTTAGGTAAAAGAAAACATTGCAACAAGAAAATTGCAATTTCAAGTGTTGTAGGTATTCTAGAATCAAGCCCATGTAGCTTACAATATACAACGTACCGTAAATCGTGGTCAATAGGGACGCAGGTGTCAATCGGGACAAAATGTTCATATTTTAAACTTTCGAACTCTACATCTGAACGTCCGAACTTAGCTACGATTGAAAAATTGTAGTGTGCTCCAGACACCTCACAGCGAGTCATAACGTGTACGCTCAAGAACAAATTAAGTATTTACTAATGAAAAAAAATTATATGTTTAATCAAGAAAAGTGAGTGAAATTTATTGCCTGCAAAACTTCTCTTATTTGAATACGTTACCTATAAAGTTTGGTTAATTTTCTTGGTCTATCTTTTAATCTGATGTATTTTATTGAGATTGTGTGTGATAAGTTGTTCAAAAAGTTGTCCATTATTTTTCTATGATTTTTTAAATGTTTTCAGGTACATTTCGGGGCGAATTGGGACTAAATATGAGGGTGTATAAAAGAAAGGTTGGTGGCCGAGTTTACCAAAATTACTCAAAAAAAGATTTTGAAAGTGCTCTGCGTCAATACAAAGCAAAAAAAATACGTTTTTACGTTTATTTATTGATAGAATATTATTTTTGTTAAAATAAAGAGTATTTACACTTTATTTACATTGTTTTTTAAGATTTTATTTTTTCTTTTTTTAAAATTTATTTTTTTGTCCCCATTAACCTCTTATATGAGGTTATTCGGTATTTCTACATGAAATAATCCACTTTCCCTATTCACCCCACTACGGGGTCAATCGGGACAACGCCTTTAAAAAAAAATTACAAATGAACTATAGCTTCATAAAATACGAAAAAAACATAATTAGTTAAAACAAACTACCTACTCCCCAGAGCCAAAATTTGGGTTTATATTTCCAAAAATAAAGAAACTAGAAACAAAAATATCAAAAAATCGTCCCGATCCACCCCGTTTTACGGTATTCATTAAAATGACACCTGAAAATTAAATGTTTATTATCTGATTGGTACTAAATTATGGTCACTTTTGCATGTCCAATGCTAAAATTATCCATAGTATAGGTCCAAAAGCATGTTTATGAATGTTTTAACAAAGGTATCCATTTCAAGAATATTAAAAATTTGACTTTATTTTTGTAAAAAATCATATAAATATTTGCTTCCGCGCCCAAATTTTAAAATTTTTTATCATATTTTATCCATAGTATAGGTCCAAAAGCATGTTTATGAATGTTTTACCAAAAATATCCATTTCAAAAATAGGTAAAATCTGATTTTATTTTTGTAAAAAATCATGTAAATATTTGCTTCCGCGCCCGAATTTTGTGATTTTTCATCATATTTTAGCTTAAAGAAAACATTGCAACAAGAAAATTGCTATTTCAAGTGTGGTAGGTATTCTAGAATCCAGCCCATGTAGCTTACAATTTACAACGTATTCATCAAAAATAGGTAAAATCTTACTTTATTTTTGTAAAAAATCTTATAAATATTTGCTTCCGTGCTCGAATTTTATAATTTTTTATTATATTTTATCCATAGTATAGGTCCAAAAGCATGTTTATGAATGCTTTAACAAAAATATCTATTTTAAAAATAGGTAAAATCTGACTTAATTTTTTTTAAAAATCATATAAATATTTGCTTCTGCGCCCGAATTTTATGATTTTTCATCATATTTTAGCTAAAAGAAAACATTTCAACAAGAAAATTTCTATTTCAAGTGCGGTAGGTATTCTAGAATCCAGCACATGTAGCTTACAATATACAACGTATTCATCAAAAATAGGTAAAATCTGACTTTATTTTTGTAAAAAATCATATAAATATTTGCTTCCGCGCCCGAATTTTATAATTTTTTATCATATTTTATCCATAGTATAGGTTTAAAAGCATGTTTGTGAATGTTTATCAAAAATATTCATTTCAAGAATAGGTAAAATCTGATTTTATTTTTGTAAAAAATCATATAAATATTCCGCGCCCGAAGTTTATGATTTTTCATCATATCTTAGCTAAAGAAAAACATTGCAACAAGAAAAGTGCTATTTCAAGTGTGGTAGGTATTCTAGAATCCAGCCAATGAAGCTTACAATATACAACATATTCATCAAAAATAGGTAAAATCTGACTTTATTTTTGTAAAAAATTATATAAATATTTGCTTCCGCGCCCGAATTTTATAATTTTTTATCATATTTTATCCATAGTATAGGTCCAAAAGCATGTTTATGAATGTTTTACCAAAAATATCCATTTCAAAAATAGGTAAAATCTGACTTTATTTTTGTAAAAAATCATATAAATATTTGCTTCCGCGCCCGAATTTTATAATTTTTCATCATATTTTAGCTAAAAGAAAAAATTTCAACTAGAAAATTTCTATTTCAAGTGCGGTAGGTATTCTAGAATCCAGCACATGTAGCTTACAATATACAACGTATTCATCAAAAATAGGTAAAATCTTACTTTATTTTTGTAAAAAATCATATAAATATTTGCTTCCGCGCCCAAATATTAAAATTTTTCATTAAATTTTATCCATAGTATAGGTCCAAAAGCATGTTTATGAATGTTTTAACAAAAATATCCATTTTAAGAATAGGTAAAATCTGACTTTATTTTTGTAAAAAAATGATATAAATATTTGCTTCCGCGCCCGAATTTTATGATTTTTCATCATAATTTAGATAAAAGAAAACATTGCACAAGACAATTGCTATTTTAAGTGTGGTAGGTATTCTAGAATCCAGCCAATGAAGCTTACAATATACAACGTATTCATCAAAAATAGGTAAAATCTGACTTTATTTTTGTAAAAAATCATATAAATATTTGCTTCCGCGCCCGTATTTTATAATTTTTCATCATATTTTATCCATAGTATAGGTCTAAAAGCATGTTTGTGAATGTTTTAACAAAAATATCCGTTTCAAGAATAGGTAAAATCTGATTTTATTTTTGTAAAAAATCATATAAATATTTGCTTCCGCGCTCGAATTTTATGATTTTTCATCATAATTTAGGTAAAAAAAACATTGCAACAAGAAAATTGCATTTTTAAGTGTGGTAGGTATTCTAGAATCCAGCCCATGTAGCTTACAATATACAACGTATTCTTCAAAAATAGGTAAAATCTTACTTTACTTTTGTAAAAAATCATATAAATATTTGCTTCCGCGCCCGAATTTTATGATTTTTCATCATAATTTAGGTAAAAGAAAACATTGCACAAGAAAATAGCTATTTTAAGTGTCGTATGTATTCTAGAATCCAGCCAATGAAGCTTACAATATACAACGTATTCATCAAAAATAGGTAAAATCTGACTTTATTTTTGTAAAAAATTATATAAATATTTGCCTCCGCGCCCGAATTTTATAATTTTTCATCATATTTTATCCATAGTATATGTCCAAAAGCATGCTTATGAATGTTTTAACAAAAATATCAATTCAAAAATAGGTAATATCTGACTTTATTTTTGTATAAAATCAAATAGACATTTGCTGCCGCGCCCGAATTTTATGATTTTTCATCATATTTTAGTTAAAAGAAAACATTGCAATAAGAAAATTGCTATTTCAAGTGTGGTAGGTATTCTAGAATCCAGCCCATGTAGCTTACAATATACAACGTATTCATCAAAAATAGGTCAAATCTGACTTTATTTTTGTAAAAAATGATATAAATATTTGCTTCCGCGCCCGAATTTTATGATTTTTCATCATAGTTTAGCTAAAAGAAGACATTGCAACAAGAAAATTGCTATTTCAAGTGTGATAGGTATTCTAGAATCCAGCCCATGTAGCTTACAATATACAACGTATTCATTAAAATGACACCCGAAAATTAAATGTTTATTATCTGATTAATACCAAGTTATGGTAACTTCTGCATGTCCAATGCTAAAATTATCCATAGTATAGGTCCAAAAGCATGTTTATGAATATTTAACAAAAAATATACTCTGAGATAGCGCGTATCTAATTTTAATTTTGTAAAATAATCATATAAATATTTGATTCCGCGCCCGAATATTATGATTTTTCATCATAATTTAGGTAAAAGAAAACATTACACAAGAAAATTGCTATTTCAAGTGTGGTAGGTATTCTAGAATCCAGCCAATGAAGCTTACAATATACAACGTATTAATCAAAAATAGGTAAAATCTGACTTTATTTTTGTAAAAAATCATATAAATATTTCCTTCCGCGCCCGAATTTTATAATTTTTCATCATATTTTATCCATAGTATAGGTTCAAAAGCATGTTTATAAATGTTTTAAAAAATATATCCATTTCAAGAATAGGTAAAATCTGACTTTATTTTTGTAAAAAAAACATATATATATTTGCTTCCGCGCCCGAATTTTATGATTTTTCATCATAGTTTAGCTAAAAGAAAACATTGTAACAAGAAAATTGCTATTTCAAGTGTGGTAGGTATTGCAGAATCCAGCCCATGTAGCTTACAATATACAACGTATTCATCAAAAATAGGTAAAATCTGACTTTATTTATTGTAAAAAATCATATAAATATTTGCTTCCGCGCTCGAATTTTATGATTTTTCATCATAATTTAGGTAAAAGAAAACATTGCAACAAGAAAATTCCTATTTCAAGTGTGGTAGGTATTCTAGAATCCAGCCAATGAAGCTTACAATATACAACATATTCATCAAAAATAGGTAAAATCTGACTTTATTTTTATAAAAAATTATATATATTTGCTTCCGCGCCCGAATTTTATAATTTTTCATCATATTTTATCCATAGTATAGGTCCAAAAGCATGTTTATGAATGTTTTACCAAAAATATCCATTTCAGAAATAGTTAAAATCTGACTATATTTTTGAAAAAAATCATATAAATATTTGCTTCCGCGCCCGAATTTTATAATTTTTTATCATATTTTAGCTAAAATAAAACATTGCAACAAGAAAATTGCTATTTCAAGTGTGGTAGGTATTCTAGAATCCAGCCCATGAGGCTTACAATATACAACGTATTCATCAAAAATAGGTAAAATCTTAATTTATTTTTGTAAAAAATCATATAAAAATTTGCTTCCGCGCCCGAATTTTATAATTTTATATTATATATTATCTATAGTATAGGTCCAAAAAGCATGTTTATGACTGTTTTAAAAAAAATATCCATTTCAAGAATAGGTAAAATCTGACTTTATTTTTGTAAAAAATCATAAATATATTTGCTTCCGCGCCCGAATATCATGATTTTTCATCATAGGCTATATTATTATATTTTATGAATTTTCATCATAGTTTAGCTAAAAGAAAACATTGCAACAAGAAAATAGATATTTCAAGTGTGGTAGGTATTCTAGAATCCAGCCCATTTAGCTTACAATATACAACGTATTCATCAAAAATAGGTCAAATCTGACATTATTTTTGTAAAAAATCATATAAATTTTTGCTTCCGCGCCCAAATTTTATAATTTTTATAATATTTTATCCATAGTACAGGTCCAAAAGCATGTTTATGAATGTTTTAAAAAAAAATATCCATTTCAAAAATAGGTAAAATCTGATTTTATTTTTGTAAAAAATCATAAAAATATTTGCTTTTGCGCCCGAATTTAATGATTTTTTATCATATTTTAGCTAAAAGAAAACATTGCAACAAGAAAATAGCTATTTCAAGTGTGGTAGGTATTCTAGAATGTAGCCAATGTAGCTTACAATGTACAACGTATTTATTAAAAATAGGTAAAATCTGACTTTATTTTTGTAAAAAATCATATAAATATTTGCTTCCGCGCCCGAAATTTTATAATTTTTTATCATATTTTATCCATAGTATAGGTCCAAAAGCATGTTTATGAATGTTTTACCAAAAATATCCATTTCAAAAATAGGTAAAATCTGACTTTATTTTTTTAAAAAATCATATAACTATTTGCTTTTGCGCCCGAATTTTATGATTTTTTATCATATTTTAGCTAAAAGAAAACATTGCAACAAAAAACTTGATATTTCAAGTGTGGTAGGTATTCTAGAATCCAGCCCATTTAGCTTACAATATACAACGTATTCATTAAAATGACACCCGAAAATTAAATGTTTATTATCTGATTGGTACCAAGTTATGGTCACTTTTGCATGTCCAATGCTAAAATTATCCATAGTATAGGTCCAAAAGCATGTTTATGAATGTTTTAACAAAAATGTCCATTTCAAGAATAAGTAAAATCAGACTTTATTTTTGTGAAAAATGATATAAATATTTGCTTCCGCGCCCGAATTTTATGATTTTTCATCATATTTTAGCTAAAAGAAAACATTGCAACAAGAAAATTACTATTTCAAGTGTGGTAGGTATTCTAGAATGCAGCCCATGTAGTTTACAATATACAACGTATTCATCAAAAATACGTCAAATCTGACTTTATTTTTGTAAAAAATTATATAAATATTTGCTTCCGGGCCTGAATTTTATAATTTTTCATCATATATTATCCATAGTATAGGTCCAACAGCATGTTTATGACTGTTTTAAAAAATATATCCATTTCAAGAATAGGTAAAATCTGACTTTATTTTTTGTGAAAAATCATATAAAAATTTGATTTGCGCCCGAATTTTCTAAATTTTCATCATATTTTAGCTAAAAGAAAACATTTGCAACAAGAAAATTGCTATTTCAAGTGTGGTAGGTGTTCTAGAATCCAGCCCATGTAGCTTACAATATACAACGTATTTATTAAAATGACACCCGAAAATTAAATGTTTTTTATCTGATTGGTAACAAGTTATGGTCACTTTTGCATGTCCAATGCTAAAATTATCTATAGTATAGGTCGAAAAGCATGTTTATGAATGTTTTAACAAAAATATCCATTTCAAGAATAGGTAAAATCTAACTTTATTTTTGTAAAAAAATCATATAAATATTTGATTCCGCGCCCGAATTTTATGATTTTTCATCATATATTAGGTAAAAGAAAACATTGCAAAAGAAAATTGCTATTTCAAGTGTGGTAGGTATTCTAGAATCCAGCCCAAGTAGCTTACAATATACAACGTATTCATCAAAAATAGGTAAAATCTGACTTTATTTTTGTAAAACATCATATAAATATTTGCCTCCGCGCCCGAATTTTATAATTTTTCATCATATTTTATCCATAGTATAGGTCCAAAAACATGTTTATGAATGTTTTAAAAAAAATATCCATTTCAAAAATAGGTAAAATCTGACTTTATTTTTGTAAAAAATAATATATAGATTTGCTTCCGCGCCCGAATTTTATGATTTTTTATCATATTTTAGCTAAAAGAAAACATTGCAACAAGAAAATTGCTATTTCAAGTGTGGTAGGTGTTCTAGAATCCAGCCCATGTAGCTTACAATATACAACGTATTCATTAAAATGACACTCGAAAATTAAATGTTTATTATCTGAATGGTAACAAGTTATGGTCACTTTTGCATGTCCAATGCTAAAATTATCTATAGTATAGGTCCAAAAGCATGTTTATGAATGTTTTAACAAAAATATCCATTTCAAGAATAGGTAAAAATCTAACTTTATTTTTGTAAAAAAATCATATAAATATTTGATTCCGCGCCCGAATTTTATGATTTTTCATCATATATTAGGTAAAAAAAAACATTGCAAAAGAAAATTGCTATTTCAAGTGTGGTAGGTATTCTAGAATCCAGCCCAAGTAGCTTACAATATACAACGTATTCATCAAAAATAGGTAAAATCTGACTTTATTTTTGTAAAACATCATATAAATATTTGCCTCCGCGCCCGAATTTTATAATTTTTCATCATATTTTATCCATAGTATAGGTCCAAAAACATGTTTATGAATGTTTTAAAAAAAATATCCATTTCAAAAATAGGTAAAATCTGACTTTATTTTTGTAAAAAATCATATATAGATTTGCTTCCGCGCCCGAATTTTATGATTTTTCATCATAGTTTAGCTAAAAGAAGACATTGCAACAAGAAAATTGCTATTTCAAGTGTGGTAGGTATTCTAGAATCCAGCCCATGTAGCTTACAATATACAACGTATTCATCAAAAATAGTAAAATCTGACTTTATTTTTGTAAAAAATCATATAAATATTTGCTTCCACGCCCGAATTTTATAATTTTTTATCATATTTTAT